>JBBPTO010002666.1:0-10145 GCA_038094155.1 Pulveroboletus cf. aberrans
GGACAAGAATGCAGCCACCAAAGGGCATTCTTATCAACTTTGTGTTTTCCTCAGCACCAACAGCATTGACTTGTTCTTTTCCTTAACTAGTAAAAGTGGCCTAGAGTCTTCAGTGATTCTGAGTTCAGACAATAGGCTAAGCCTTCTATAAGGAAAGAAACACTCAAGTAACATAATATAACACATTACTTTGGATAAGCTTGTTGTTACAATCGACCCCTTTTTCCTTTATCGCTTACATATGCATGTGTGTTAGTCCCAACCTGGACGTTCTTTTCTTTTCACCGCTGACTATGATACCTTTACTCATCGTCTGATTTCCATTGCATTCTATGCAACTCCATTTGCTTCATCAGTGGTTCCATCCTAGCATATATATACTCACCTCCCTGTATCTGTATCTCCAAGCTAGACCTCCCTTTCATGTACCTCAATACACTAGGTCTTTGCTCCATTCTAGTCCTAGTCCCTCCTCGCTCTCTGAGACCCCGTAGCGCTCTTGAGGCTATGCTGTTCTATAGGGAAACTCCTTGTTCACCTTGAGACGATCGATCTCAGAGGCAGTCTTCTCTCCGACGTTTGATCGTTGAGATAGAACAAGCAAAAAGCCTTGTTCTCCTAGAACTTCCACACTCTGTCCTCATAGAATGCCCAGCCACGTTCTCCTTGTCCTAGCACCCTAGATCCTCTAAAGGGCTATACCTATCTCTACCTGGGGTAGTCATAACACTTGTCAAATCTAATATAGAGTTGCTACTTCATTTCAGTTGGAGTACATTTGTGTGATTGCAATCAAACCCTTCTCCTGCAGCCCTGTAGTGACCACATATGAGTTATTGAAAGGCAAGACTACATGAAAAAAAAATCATAATGGATAATCTTAGAAAAACACCATCATATTGTAACACAACTAAACTATTGTTGCTAAATCTTCTGTTGTCAATCAGACAATGTATGTCTTAATTAAATTTGTGTGTTTCAAATTTTTGATATAGGGCTACCCCTCCCACCTCACCACAGTATGCTCAGAATGCTGTATGTCTGGCTGAATGTGAACAATATTAAATTGATTCACTACCTGGACATTTCCAGCCTTGATTTGCTTCACCTTTGCTATAAAATATGCCTATAGCACTGACTGTAAGCTGCATTTCAACATGCTTACTATGGATATATTTGTCAATATGTTGCTTGTATCTACTGTACAATATTTTGGAATACATTTGAAATGTTACAAAATACAAAGATTGTGTATAAACTATCATGCTGAAGTATTGAAGAATAATTTCCATGATTGCAATCAATGTACAGTTGTGGACAGACAAGTATAACAAACTTTCTATGATGGCAAGAGAATTTTTTTTAGAACAAACTGTCACCAGATTTGAACTTGGGGCATCAAATTACATTGAAATACACACTTTCCATGAATTTCCCATGAGATTTTGGGATGGTCAAAACATCAGCCAGTTCCATCACAGCAATAATGCTGTATGAATGCACTTTACAGGTCAGGAATTTGCAAGTACTGTCAAATGCTTTTAGAGCATCAGGAGGCAGTAAAGCATGAGCTGATGACTGGTCAAAAATAATCAGTGAGATATAGCCAGGATGTTTAGTTTCAAATATTTGTATTGCACATTTGACCTGGTTGAGTAATTGCTCAGTATTCCACCATGCATCACCATTTGCACCTGAATAAATGATTTCTTGTGCCTCAATAATTTCATTCTCTTCATTGCAACATACAAGTCAACCATCTTCTGCATTGATGAATTCAAAGATGAATAATCCCTCCTTGACCCTTTTTCTGCAACATCTGCTGATTTAGAAACAGACTGGATAAGCCATGTGTAAGCATTAATATGTTGCATTGAAAGGTATTGAAATGCTTACTATGCATGTGTCTTAGAATCATTTATGTGAAAACAGCACTCAACATGATAATTGGCAATTACTTTCTTTTCAGCTTCCTATAATGTGGGCTCAACATGATGCAACTCTAATCATTCAAAATGGACCATATAGGACTTCCATTGCTGGTAAGAAAAATTCTTGACACTGATTTTTTACATTCTCACATTCATGATCATTCATATAAACACCATTTTTCAGCTGTGTTTGTTGCAAGCCAAGTTTCAAAAGCCAGTGCTGTGCTGTATACTCACAAAGCAGCTTTACAAGATTGATATTGAGCAATGAAAGGATGACATTGTTCAATGCATGGCAGAATTGCTTTATAGACATCTGTTTGACAGGTTGGGACATAAGCTATTCACAAGCTGTTGATTGAACCCACTCATCTGTGAGAGAATTGAGTGTACTGGCACAACCTTCATGTGTTTCTTATGGCAATTGCTTAAAGACCTGGTAATGACAGGTAAGAGCCTGAATCTTGTGGGCAAAGTATGTGCCCTGATCTTCATGCCCACCTTGATGCAATCCAGCTTCACATGAAGTGTCACAAAATTCTGGATTAACAACAGTTGATTAATATAGAAGAATGGTAATGTCTTTAATCTCCTTCCAAGGTCTTTTTTTATTTACTTATAAAGCTGGTGCTAGTCTCTGATTTCCACTCCAGCCTGTTCATGGTCTGCAAGCTCCTTTTTTATTTTCTTCAACTGCCAATGCAAGTCCTGCTATCTTCAGGTTAGCATTTGCTACAGCTGCCATTTCAATGACTTCTGAGTGAACCACCAGCAAGCCCATTATGCTAGCAGCACTTGATATTGAACTCTATAATTGTGAGTGATTCTGTAATTCTGGCAGTGAATTTAAATTGATGGTCAGATTGAATGTGATCTCCATGTCCAACTCTGAGTCAGGTAATGGCAGAGAGTCCAGGATGGAAGGTTTGGGTGATTGGGTTAAATCTGAGTGTGGTAAGTTTCATCTGACCTCAAAACAGCTTATTTTACTGCTGTTGTATTCATGCTGACTTACTTCCAACATCAGGACCCTTCTTGTATCACCTTAGCCTCTCCTTTTGACATCTTGCTTTCTTCACTTCTCTTGGTGGCAATCATGTCTCATCTGAAGGATCAACACTTCAGTTCATAGTGAGGCCAACAAGATAGGATTTTGCATGGTTGTCAGAAATGAAAGGTGACTTGTTTGCTTCCATTTGTAACTTGTCTGCTGACTCTTTATGGTTAGCAATGAACTTGATGGTGTCAAATATAGTTGTGAGCTTTCATTCTTCATCAGTGCTTTGAGTCATGGCACTTGATTCAGAACTTCTTTTGCACAATCTCTTCCTGTGGTGTTTTGAGAACCCAACATTATGAGACTTGGCTTCTGACTCAGAAGAGGTCCATGACACAGGCCTTTTCTGTCCAAAGTGGCTCTGATTCCTTGTACCAGCTGTATTTCATGCAGTGGCTTGTTTCCTTGTGTGTTCACATGGCATTTTTGACATCCCACTGCCACTGCCCAGTGTCAGAGTATGTTTTTTTTTTCTTTTTTGATTACTGTGGCACAATCTCTAACATGGCAACTTTCTATCATGTTCCAGCTGACAAACACTGTCAATCTCACTTTTTTTTTTTTTAATTTCTATGATTTTTAGAGAGTGGCCAAATTTGAAGAGGCTAAGTTTTAGAAGTCAGAATTTGAGGATTCTCCTCATGTAAATCTCTTCATTGGATATCTAATGCACCATACATATGCATTTTATATTGTCAAGTTATTGTTGTGATGTGTGATAATTCAATGATCAAGTTTGTCAAGGTTGTTTGTCTGCAACTGTAGACAAAATCATGATGGATGCCAATGTCAATGTCAAGGAAATTCTTCTTCTGCTATGGCCTCTGCCAGTGAAAATTCTCCATCACTTGAAAGTATTCTCAGCTTTAATGAAGACATTGTAATGGAAGACTTGGCCACTTCTGCAGCTGCTATGCTTGATGTTCAGCATCAACATGTCTCTGCAATTTTTAATACTTTTTGAAGCTGACCAGGCACACAATTAAGTGAACTGCTGGCTCAGAGGGTTGACCTCTGGATATAACTATCAGTAGGTGACTCTTGCAACCACACCAGGCTTGAAAAAGTAATGCCATCCCTAGCTGGATTAGCTGGATTCCTATACAGCAACCACAGACCTTAAAGAAGGTAGCCACAATGCCCACAGCTAGTTGAGTTAGTTCAGGTACTCTACAGTGTATGTCAACACATCCCAGTGGAGACAAGACTTCCCATGACCAGTGTGACTGCATGAAGCACTGTACAGTGTCTGCCTGCCCAAGCTTAGTACATGGCAGAGTGTAGTAGGGGCAATGGACAAGGATAATGTAACTAGAAATGTCACAAGAACTTATCTAAAGCTCTTGGGCTGTCTATTGGCAGGTTTATATAGTACAGAATCATGTGTGGTTATGTTTGTGTCATGTCACCCATGTATAGTAATCATGGAAGGTCATAGAATGTCATAGAACATTCAGGGACTTCTGATCTGTCAGCCTGCTCTAGGGCTGGCCAATAGAAGCTGCTGAGTCATCAATAAAAGCCTCTGAATTTATTATAAGAAGTCATGATAAGCCATAACAGAAGAACACTCTGAAATGTCATAGAACCTTCTAAAATGGCATGTGACTGGTCATGTGCCATCCATATAACTCACCATGTAATAGACCATGTGACCTTAAGTCATGTAATCTGAAGTCATGTGACATGTGATCTGATACAACTCAGAACCACTTAAGGCTCTAGGCCACTTTCACTGGTCAAGGGAAGGGAAGGGGAAATGAGTTGATGCCGTAGATGCTGAGGAAAACACCAAGAGGACAAGACTGCCCTCTGGTGGCTGCATTCTTGTCCTTTATATACTATTCCACATGTTTGTAACCTATTGTAGTCTAATCTAGATGTCCATGAGGAAACCATAAGGATTAGGTGTGGAGGAGGCATGGTGTGGAAGAATGAAAGATGATACATGTGTAGGGTAAGGGTATAAAGTGATGGTAGGGTCATGGGTGATGCATGGAAGACATAAGAATGTTCTAGGAAGGTCTGGAATGCATAGCATGATGTACTGTATGAGTGGAGAGGGTTTGCATGGTGAAATACGAAGTCCTGGTTGGACTGTTGTGCTTCCAGTGCTTTCAAGGTTCTGGTTTCCACAGTTCCGAGCCTTCCAAGCTTCTGCACTTCCGAGTTCCTGCGCTTCCAAGCTTTCCAAGCTTCCGAGTTCAGAAGCATCACTTCTAGTGAGTCAAATATTCTAAGTGTGGTCGAAAGTGTCGGAAGGGTCAAAAATATTGGAAGGGATGTGGAAGTGACTGTAACATGATCCCCATTTGAGTGCAAGAAAGTTAGAGAAAAATAAGAAGAAAAAGATATATCATGTCATAAGGCATGTCATATCATAATCCTTTTGATCAGATACATCATCAAGACATACATAGATGCTCAGCAGCATATAAAGCAACAAAGCATTTAGTAATCAGCCATGAATATCACATTTGAGCAAGAATAATATGCAATGGAATTGCTTCATCATCAGAAGGCTGCTATTGAGAAGCAGAGTAAAGAGAATTTGCAGAAACTGGCTACTGCTCAGGAAAGAGCAGTACAAGAAAAAAGTGCTCAGAAAGGAATTTAAATGGTCTTTATGCTGATTTTGAATCAAAACTGGCTGACAAGTATAAGAAGGATTAAGAAATACAATTAACTTGAATACAGAATACCACAAATGATGACAACAATTTTCTTCTTCAAGTTCCTCTCCATCACCCTCAGCCTCTCCTCCTTTACCTTTCACCAGAGCTTCTCTATCTCTGCCTTCATTTTTGCCCTAACTGTTGCTTGCATCACCAGTACTATCACCAGTTCTAGCATCATCACCATCACCACCATCACCACCACCACCATCACCACCACCACCATTACCACCACCACCATCACCACCTGCACCAAGATCACTTTCACCTCCTTGCAGACATGCACCACCTGGTCATAGACATTATTTATGTTCATTATCTGGGTTCTATGAGTGTGGAATTTCCTATGTGTCATGCACTTCACTTTGACATTGAAAGGCTTACTGCATCTACTCAGGCATGAATTCAATTCAAGACATGGAGATTGTATCTTTGCCTCTTTTACCAGCATTTTGCAGTGTTTATACAAAGATAATGCCTGTTACAGTCACTTTCACATCCTTCTAACACTTTCAACACTTCCAATCATACTTAGAATTCTTGACACACTGGAAGTGATGTTTTCAGACTTTGGAATCTCAGAAGCATTCCAGAAGCGCATGAACTCAGAACCTCGGAACTGGAATCATGAGAATCTGACCAGAAATTTGTATTTTATTTCTATGTATCGTGCAAACCCTTTCCATTCAAACAGTACAGTGACTCTCATCTGAAATTGCCTCAATTCTGCTTGTGTTACAATCAACTAATCTATGATACATGAACACCCCCTTATCATTTACATGCACCCCACTGCATCAAAAGGCCTATGTCCCACATTCTACTCTATGTTTGATGTTGAACATATGCACAACATCAAACATATGTCTGACACTGCTTTCTGAGATGTTACAATCAAACCCATGATATATTAATTACTCTCATGCATCCCCACTGTCCTGCAAAGTTTATACCCCATGTTTCACTCTATGTTCAATGTTAAACATATGCTTGACATCAAACATATGTCTGATGCCACTTTCACAAACATTACAATTGACTAATTTATTATCTATGATTACCCTTTCATCATTCCCATCCATTCTCACCATTTCTGCAGGCTTATATCCTATGTTCTACTCCATATTCAACACTGAACATATAGGGACTGCAACTATGAGTTCAACAGAACTGCTGCCTTCTGTGCCTCCAAATAAGTCTTACATGCCTGTCATATCCCATCCTAACCCCAATCCCCACACCTCCAAACTCCCTTCTGAACTCCCCTATGTCACCTCCAACTCCAACACCCTCATCTATGGTCTCCTCTGAAGGACTCCATCCTACCTCTCATCAGACCTCTGATACCAGAACCTCTTCCCCCATCAGACCAATTATGATTGGCCTGGATCTTGCATTCTTTTATGTACATATGCTCCATTCCCTGGCCCTATGATCCATCCTATGATTATTCCTGTGTTACATTACATTCCCTCATCCTATGTACATTGCCCATCAGCACCCTATGATCTCTGATCATTATGTACCTTTACATATGGTTTCCTCCATTCTCTGTTCTGGACTCCAATCCAACCTCTTAGTATATAAACTCCTGTAATTCCCTCCTGTACTCCTTAGTTCAAATATTGATGTTGTTAATGATGTTATTACTCCAATTCCCACTTGTCCAATCCTGATGAAGTTTCCCTTCTCTCCTTTATCCTCTTCACTTTGTCTCTCCTATCTCCAAAATGAGGACCCAACAGTAGGCAAGGGCATGACACATAAGTCCTGTGTCAAGTCCTCACCCCCATAACCCCTTATCTCCATTCTGTTATACCTTCATTACCTCCACATGTCACTCCACCTCATCTCCATCAGACCTTCAGCCCATCCAGCATTCTTTCACCCTGGAGGAGTCTGGATTCTGACAATGTCCCATATTCCAGCTAAACTCACCACCACTGGCCAACTCAACAGAGTCCTCACAATTAACCTGTCACAACACAGCTAAGAAACTCATGCCAATTACTGGCATTGCCATACTCAACCTAAAGAAGAAGGGCAGAGATGCCTGGCAGGAAGTGGTTGAACAGTGGAAGAACTGCACTTCAACAATGGGCAGTCTCACCCTCAAGAACTGGCCTGAAACATAATACAAGGGCAACATGAAGAAGTTTACTACATCAAAGCAGAGGATGTGCCAAGTCATTGCTAAGGAGTTCTAAAGATGCACTGCTATGACTACTCTGAGTTGAATGCTGGGCTGCCACTGATCCTGAGTCCTCATGATCATGTGACCTTCTGAAATGGTCATACTGTAAACCTGCTGGCAGGCATGGTTGAGACAAAGAAGTGTTCATAAACACATACCTAGTGGCAGACCATGGGTTTTAGCCCCTGTTTGATAAGATTCAGAAGCAGTGACTCCAGTGAGTCAAGATAGTGGGTTATGTAAGCAAGAACAGCAAGTCAAATAAGCACATCTGACTTGCTGGAAGTTGTCTCACCATCAACTCAGAGCTGTCACAGCCAGCCTTATTGTGGTGCCCATTCTTGTCAGTCCTGCATGCATGCACATGCAAACACAAACACCATGCCCATCTTCCTGTTGACCAGTTGCCAACTTGAATGCATCCAAAGTTCCTCACACCAGTGCATTATCATGATTCAACTACATTCACACTCTTTTTGAAATCCTGGAATATTTCACATCTTCTCACATTGTTTTTCTTTTATGTATTCTCCCTCATTGTCATATAGCACTACTGCATTTTTGTCACCATACCACATCCATCTCATGCCATGCTGGTGCCATCATGATCCAAATCAGTCTGTAGCACTGGTAATAGTACATCATCTTGCATTATTCTCCCCTTCAAGTCCTTGTATGCCCAGTAGCTGTCCCTCATTCTCCAAGTTCCTGCATGTCCCATAATTGCAGCCATTGCATCACATCTTCATTCATCCATTCACAATCCATCCATCTCCCACACATGGTGATGTGATCCAGCATTTGCCATGGATTTCAATCACCAGTTTTGGAAGAAACTGACTGGGGCCAGTCACATGTGTAAAATGGACAGCCACCCCCAGGCCATAAAACATTCATGAGAACCTGGGTTATGTAATGAAGAGCAGAAATTGAATACCCAGTTTCAACACTTATATACATACAACACAGGACTGTTTGTCTCTGTGTATGTCTCTATTGTAAAAGAATAGGTATGAGTCATGAAACATGACTGGTGAACTAAAATATTGGTGGGCTATAGATACTATGCAATGCCATAAGTATCTCATAACTACAATTAAATGATGAGTCAATGTGATGGTGTAATATGACTGATAATCATGTGATCATAATCTAGAACCTGGGTTATGTAATGAAGAGCAGAAAGGGAATGCCCAGTTTCAACAGGAAACTGTCATGACTCCAATAAAGAATATCAGGCCAATTCAAGAAAGTTCCCCCTTGATCAGCTTGATGGATTGCATGAGACCTGACAAGCCTCTAAGAGTAGATATGTACACCCATCTATGCTTGATTCACAGTGCTCACCAACATGATCACAATGTATATCAGCTTAGAAGAGTATATATGTATTGTCATGCAACACATGTTCTACCTGAGTAGCCTTAATATGACATGGGTAATCGTACCGTAGACCATGATCCAATACAAAGCGCAAGACGACTCGGACAGGGAGATGCGTGCAAGCAAACTGAACAAGTACTAGCGGAAACGACAGTAATGGTGGGACAATGAACATCTTCTTGACCTCCTCAACTGTCATGTCTCTCGGAACTCGGATCAATAATGTTCTCGACCCATCTTCTTGATCTCGTCGGCAATGACGCGCAAATGGTCACATTTTGGCGGGATCTTTTTCGGCGCGATGTCGAATCTGTCCTTTGCATTGAGATGGAGTGTGATGCCACGACCAGCAGCCTGTACAGATCCAGTTATGAGAGCGATACCGTTGACAACATCCATGCGCCTGCTAGTGCACAGTGAAAGAGCAAATATTGGGGCTTTCCCTCCATTCCAGCTGATCTCATGTCTTCAGCCTTGACCAAGTAAATAAGCTGTCGTCCGTAAGGCTCCTAGGGGAATAGAATGCACGACGTAGCGAGAAGACCAGAACGCTTTCCACACAGCAAATCGAGTCGTTGAAACGCACATAGGTGTAACTCTAACGGTCTATATCATTTTTGGAGAGGTTTTGAGGGACTAGCGGGAGGAACACATGGATTCCCACACTGAGTTGCGATCGAATTAGGGTACGGTGTAAAAGTCAATTGTTAATAACAGCTGTGTAAAACACCGGTTAATAACTGTTGTGAAAAAGTCAGCCTGATTTATGCCTGTTAGAACATCAGTAAACTTGCACATGTCTAAATCCAGCTTATGGTGTCTTATATGATCTTTTTCTACTTTTCTAATTGCAAACCATGTCCAGTGTGATCATTATACATTCCAAAATATCAGAAGCCTCATCT
>JBBPTO010002667.1:0-10132 GCA_038094155.1 Pulveroboletus cf. aberrans
ATAGTGTACAGTGCAACCATGCTTTGTTGTTTGCTTGACCAGGAAATAGACCCCCTGGTTGCTAATGAAGAGGTATTCAGAGATGGAGTGGGAGTTATCTGGGTCTTGTGACCAACCTGCATCAGAATACCCATAAAAGTCTAAGTCCATGGAGACTTCATTTCCATTGTAGCAGAGTTCCATATCTGGTGTTCCCCAGACATATTGGAGAACACATTTTTCTGCTTTTCAATAACATCTCTTTGGTGTCACACTGAAATGACTAAGTGTTCCCACTGTGTATGCTAGGTCTGGACAAGTTCTGAGCATAAGATACATTAGGGAGCCTATGATGGTCAGGTATGAAACCATCATCCCTCTGATGGTTATCTCCATGATTATGGTGTTATTCTCTGAGTTGTTAATGGATAGGGATAGATTGTGAGCCATTGGAGTTGAGACAGGTTTGAATTTTACCATGCCAGAGCATTGTAAGACTGTTTGAACATACTGGAATTGAGATAATGCAATAGTTTGGAGTTTTTGATTTTGTCTGGTCTCTAGTCCTAAGATGAACTTTGCTTCTCTGAGGTCATGCATTTTGAATGTGAAGGAGAGTGTTTGTTTAACAGAGTTCATAAAGGCTTGAGTGCTGGCTGCTAGAAGAAGATCATTGATGTATATGACCAGAAAACACATGTGTCCATTGTAGGAGCCTGAAGCTTCCTACAGTGATATTCCTACATCCTTCAAGTATTTGTCCATCCTCCAAGCTCCTCTGAAGTCCTCTGCTGCTCCTTCAAGACTCAACAGTTACAGGCCATCTTCTTGAGTTGGAACTCTGACCTCCAAAGGACCAGACCTTTGTTCTTGCACTCTGAATGAGTCATCTGTGAGTCAGAGTTGTGTTTCCTAATCGGGATATTCCTTTATTTGATATCTATATTTGTTTCTTTATGTTTCCTTTCTGATTTACAGTCTTGGAAATGCCCAGACTTAAAAGTTTGTACATAGAACTTACTTCTAGAGTCAATTACCATCACATAGTAGCCATTCTAAGTCTCCGAGTTTGATTTCCTTCAACTCCCTTCAACTCCAGTCAACTCCAGTCAAGTCCTGTCAACTCCATAGTTGTTGATTCCTTAGCCCTACTGAACAGGGAGGAGTCAGACTCTTATTTTCCAGCTCCCTCAGGACATCAGTGAGCCATTCCTATTTGCCCTCATCCATTTTCTTTCTCTCTTTGCAATCCTCTGAATCAAGAACTACAATTGCACCCTTTTCATTAGCTTAGAAGTTCCATTTCAGAGTTTCTAGGAGTTTTACATCGTCCTTTTGGAGGATGTATAGACATGTTTTGGTGTCCAGGCAAGTGAATCCGATGTCTCTGAGTTTTTTGTCCAATGTTTTGTTTCATGTTCATCTGGCCTATTTTAATCCATATAGGGACCTTTGAAGTCTCTGGCAGTACCCCAGTTGGATCAGAACTCCTTCCAGAGATATGAGGTACAGTTCCTTGTCCAGTTCTCCATTTAGATATGCAGTAGACACATTTATTTGATCTGACTTCAAATCATGTTTTTCAGCAAGGAAAGCAAATACTTCATGGTAGTTGACCCCTTCTTTTTCAGTAAAGCTGTGTGTGACAATTCTAACTTTGTAGTGGCCAATCCTTCTGTTTTTGTCATATTTTATGTGGAACACTGGTTTAGAGGTGATAGGTTTCACTCTGATTGGAATCAGCACTGTTTCATATACTGTCAAAATATATAACTCCTCCAAGGTCCTCTGACTTACTCTGGGCCTGTTCTGCTCAACTCTGAAGCTTTCACCTACCAAGTACAACTCCTGACTCCAGAGTTATTTGGAGTTGACCCGATATTCAGTAACGTCTCTTTTTCCCTTCGGACCTCTTATTTCCTATTCCAGACATTACATCGGAGTTACATCGGAGTTCATGCGCTCTGATTTTCGTCAGTATTTTAGACAGTCCGCTTTGTCATCCCTTTCTCAGTTGTTCCACTACCACTGTGCAACTGAGATTAGTCTTTTTAGCTACATCTAGCTTTCTGTTTTACTTATGTCTGTAGTCTGGATATCTCTACCCCTCCATAGGTAAATACACAAGTTGTTCCACTACCACTGTGCAACTGAGTCTGGGTATCTCTACCCCTCCATAGCACACAGATCCTGACATATACATGGTTTGCATTCAAGCTTAGGAGTTCTTCCTCCATGGCGGATTTCCATGAATCAGTGTCTGGACATGCATATGCCCCTTTGATAGAGTTTGGGAGGTCTTCTCCAGTCTGTGCTTGGGTTGCTCTGGCAAAAATTTGGTCATGGAGTTCCTCTTCTATGCTGTAGGAGGTTTCTGGAATATCTGGAGTATCATTGGAGGAGCTGGCCTCTGTCTCAGGTTCTGATAAGGCATTCTCTACTTCAGCTTCTTCTGCATCATTCTCCATTCATTCCATCATTTGTTTTTGCAGTGTTTCTTCTTCTAGCATTCATAGGTAGTCATGATTTTTATTTGCTGGTTAGTGTATGTGGTTACTTCTATGAACTCTGGCAATGAGTTTTGCAGGTGGAGATGTTGGAGTTGGATGCTGTAAGGGGCTTGAAATAGAAGTTGGAGGTTTTAGATGGGGCTGGCTGAGTTGCTCCATTAGGTTGGTGACTGTTATCTCTGGTGGGGAAGGTGCTCCCACTGCTTTCAAAGGTGGTATGTCATCAGAGTCCTCATTAGGTTTGGAGTCTGTTGTTATGACTACCTTGTGTAGAGGATAGGCATACCCCCTAAAGAGCACCTAGAGTACTAAGGATAAAGAAGAGTGGGGCAAGCTACTCTATTAGAATGAGGTACAAAGATTCAAGGTGAACAAGATGTTCTCCTTGCTCTGTCCCAATGATCAATTGTCAAAGAGAACTAGACTTCCCTATGATCTAACATCATGAGGTGGCAAGAGGTTCACTGAACAGCATAGCCTCAAGAGTGCTATGAAGTCTCAGAGAGCTAAGAGATTCCTGGTGAGGGACTAAGGGTGAGGGACAAGGAGTGGAGCAAAGACCCAGTGTATTGAGGTACACAAAGGGGAGGTCTAGCTTGGGAAATACAAGTACAGAATGACAAGGTATATATAGGCACATTGTGAATTCAGGGCAGGCAAGGAAGGAGTTGCTGACTGAGCAAATGGAGTCACACAGCATACAATGAAAGTGGACAAGAAGTCATGGTATCATAGTCAGCAATGAGAAGAAAAGAATGTTCAGGTTGGGACTTACATAACTATGGTCTTTTCAGAAAACTTCACCTCCTGCTTTGTACAAAAGAAATATAATGCAATCCTCATCAGATCCTATGCTGATGGCCTATACCACATGGACACAACTCTGAAAGTTACTCCAGAACTGAGCCTTGTAACCATTGACATAAATCTCCTTCACCATCACCTAGGCCACATTGTGATTTCCTACATACAAATCATGGTCTGATGAGGGCAACTCCAAGGCATCAATGGAACCTCTGGAGAACCGGAGTTTTGTGAATTATATACTGTTGGAAAGATGAAGAAATTACCTTTCAAACCTCAGACTGAGCTACATGCCACGAAATCATTCACTCTGATGTTGGAGGACCAATATTCCCACCTTCCCAAGAAGGTCATTGATACTGGCTCCTCATCATCATCAACTTCTCCTGGTTTTCTTGGACATACTTTCTAAAATGGAAGAGTAATATTCAAAGCACCTATGAGCAATGGAAGTTCAATGTAAAGGCTTTCTTCTGCATGGAGATAGGCTTGAAGCATCTCTTTGAACTGCATGTCCATTTCTTCAGAAGCAACAGGGGCACCAAATACACAAATGTGAGATTTAAGGATGCACTTCAAAATGATGGAATGCTCCTTGAAATGTCTGCTCCATATACTTCTAAACAAAATGGTCTAGCTGAGTGAATGAATCAAATGCTCTCTCTTCTTGCAAACTCCATGCTGAAAGACTTCAAACTCCTGAAGTCCTTCTGGACCAAAGCTATGTCTACCACCACATACATCACAGCTTGAAGCCCAACCTCTGCACTCAGAGGTAACACTCCCTGTCACAAATTGTTCAACTAGGGTGCCAACCCCTCCATATTCTGACCTTTTGAATGTCTTGCCTATGCTCTCATTTCAAAAGAGCAATAAGAAGGAAAGTTCAGGCTGCACAGATGAAAATGTGTCCTCCTTGGATACACCCATGGACAACAGGCCTAAAAACTATTGGATCTGAAACAGAGAATCATAATCTCCAGCTAACATGTTACATTCAATGAGTTCAGAACCATTTCAGACTTGAAGGCTGCCCCTTGGAAATGTGCATCCAAGGTCAGTGGGAGGGCCTCACCTCCACAACTCCTATCCATTGCTCCATGACAGATGTTATGATCAGCCCCTTTTTCCTCTAGTCATGTGCTTTGTATCTATGCATGGGTATGTGTATTCCCACTTTTACCAACTTTGGTACAGAGATAAGAGGAAATGTGAACTTCAGAATATGTAGAATGTCACTGAGTGTCATTTCATAGTGTTGGCCCTTTATATGGCTTTTGAGAACCACCATTCTAATTCCAATAGCATTTATTGCAGAATCATTCACAAACTTGATTTTTCATAGAGGTGAGTGTGGAATAGGCATGGAACCATCTCCAATACAGAACCATATGCAAGGTAGCTCCACAGTCTATGACTATCAAAGTTCCTGTCATTTGCTTTTCAGACACAGTGTAGGTTTGAATACATTTTTATAAGGCATGGTCTACATGTTTACTACCTAAATTTGGCTGCTCCAGATCTCCAGGCTCCAGTGTTCCCCCACTTTATTTGCCTTTTCCTTGTATTTCTCTCTTAGCACCTCTGGCCAGTGTTCTTGTTGTCTACACTCCATCATGTTATACATAACTATCCATTTTGTGGTACTTACACCACTTTTCTTTTGACCTCTTCTTCCACTCTGTTTTGGTGATGTGAGCAGAGTCAGTGGAGCAGATTTGGAGTTGGAGTTGGAGTTGAGCTTCCTCATAGAGGGTGTGGGTCTCAATGGCATCAAAGTTTAGTTTATCTTCCTCCATGGAGTTGGCAATGGAGGAGGTGAAGGCATTCCACTCTAGAATGTGTGGAAGTGAGTTTAGTAGGATGAAGGCAAGCAATTTATTGTCCATGCTCATTTTCATCACACTGAGGTGGGACTCCAGCATCTGAAGGGAGGCAATGTGGTTGAAGATGTTAGACTTGCCATCCCATTCAGAGGAAAGGAGTTGTTGGAAGGAATAAAATGCAGAGGTGAGATTTGTCATTTTGTGGAGTGTGATGAGGTGGTCAAAGAGTGCTTTGGCTGTGGTGTGGTGAGTGATCTTGATCAGGAGTGTGTCATAAATATGGTCCTGAATGATACCTTGTACCTTTTTATTGTGTTCCATGCATTTTTGAATGTCTTTGGCAGAGGAGATGACTCCAGAGATGGTCAAAGTGGCAGATCCTTTTCTGCTGGCAGAGCTGGTGCTAAGAGTTAAAGAACATGTGATGGGGCATACATCAGTTTTGAGGATTACTCCAAGAACCTTCTCACACTGGAGCTTGGAGGTGATGCAGAGCTTCCATATTTGGAATTTTGTGGGACCTGTGAATATAGAACAGGTAGCAACATTTCTAGAGTTGGACTTGGAGGACATTGGAGATGAACCTGAATGCATCAGGGCAGCAATGGTATTCTGTGAGTGAGAATAGAGTTGTGTGTTGATAACAAGTTTGCTAGTGCATGCTAGCAGGGCTCATAACCTATCAAAGTCTATAGAGTGGGCTATAGAGTGGGCAAAGATATCCAGTACTCAGCCAGATGCCCAAGAGAGCAATCACAACTTCTATATTCACCTATAAAGTGGGCAAAGATACCCAGTACTACTAACCATCAGTACAACTATAGGTATATACATAGATGGAAAGAGTCTCATCTCAGCCAGATGCCCAAGAGAGCAATTGTAACTGAGGTGAGTTGAAGAGAACAAAGGAATTAAGTAGTGAAATGATATGTGCACATCTAACTCCAGAAAACTCTAGTCTGGAGTTAAGTGAGGGTAAGTGAAGTGTATTTGGAATAGCTTGAGATGAGAAAGGAATGGTTCAAATTAAAAAAAATAAGTTGTATGACTTTTGGAAGTCATGCAATGTGTTAAGAAATGGTACAATGCAACAAGACATATTCTCAAAACAGATAAATGCAACTTTGAAGTGAATAGGATGGAGGATGTATGAAGAGAGGGCAGAGCACCCTTGGGGTTGTACCAGAGTTGTACCAGAGTTATACTTTGACAGTTCTGACATCATCAACCTTATTCTAGCTACATCACATACAAGTACATACAGATTCCTGGATGTATTTAAAGGTGATAGGCACTGTGATGTAATTAATAACAAGATTCATTTTTCCTCAAGATCAAACTTCTAAGAAGCTCACAAGGGTTAATCTCATCAATCTTGACTAACCCAAACTTGGTCACAAGAACTTTAATCTCTATCTTGGTGAGCATCCTCAACTCACCTCTCTCTTCTCTGCCCTGTGCAACAGGAGTACTCTTGTATCCTCTTGTTAGGTTATGAGCCCCACCTAGATGTAGTGGGCAAGCAGCTATATTTTTGAAATATTTCATCATGCCTCCTGCTCCAGCCTTATGGAGAGACAGAGTTCTTGTTTATGGGTTCTTTGATGCTCTTTTCATCCCCATTGCATGCTTTGGCATTGCTTTGAGACAAGCCCACAGGATAACTGATATGCTTTATGGATTTTGATGGGGAGATATCACTCACCTCTTAATAGATTCCACTGATGATGAACACTGGTCCCTGTTCTACACTGCCATATTTGAAGATGAGGTTACAATCTTCAGTTGTAGCTTTCATAGAATGAGACTAGAACCCATTGGTGAGGAGGCTAATCTTTCACCTAGTCAAGGATCTTCACACCCTGGTTCTGGAAATTTCAAGACTTTAATTAGTCAAAAAGAAGATCCAGAAACACCTTCTGAAAATCTGCATACATTCAGTGGTTCAAATCCTTCAAGATTCCAAAATTCCAGTTCCAATCCATTGCATTATCCTCATTATTCTTCTACAACCTCCATATCAATTATTGTTCAGGCCATACAAAATGTCTTAGCAGAGCAAGCTCAGACCTTACATCAACAAGCAGAGTCATTAGAACTGTTGCCTCAAGATTCTCCAAGACTTGAGTCACCTCCTTTGAAACAATCATTCATCCCTTCTACATCTGCTCTAACACTTGCTTCTGAAGAAGACTTATTTGGTGGATCTGATTACACAAAAAGATACCAAAACTTTCTTAGTTTGGAAAGTCTCCTAAAAGAGCTTAAGATAAGGCTTATCAACTGGGACCTGGCTGCCTGAGGAGGTGCTTCTATCAATACTCACAGATTAATTTCCATTTTTGGAAAGGATACCCACTCCTTGGACTTGGTATTTCCTGGAGTTTTGCTTTTTGCTCCCTGTATCTGGTGTACTATTCTTTTGAAAAGAGAACAAGTATATCACTGTGATTTTAACAAAAAGATCCTGGTTGTCAGGAGATCCACAGAAGATTCCCTTGATTTACATATCACTGAATCATTTTATCAAGTGATCAAGACCAGTGACATCACAGAGGTACATCCAGGAGTATCAAAAAAGGTGCCTTGCACTTGGTGCAATCACTACTTTCTGAGAGGCAAAGCTCATATCTGCACTAGGAACAATAATCAAAATTTTCAAATAAGGGATTCTCAGGATTCTTTATTATCCCATCAAGGATCCTCCTTCATTCTCATCCCAGAACATCTCTTCTTCCACCCTGATCAGCAATACCTCATATCAGGATGCTATGCTGAACTTCCTCTCTTGGTCTAGCCAGATCTGAACCAGCAGCCCTTTCTTCAACAGTATTATTGAATCAATCTACTGGGTAAAGTCCAGTATAGAGTTCCTCTGACCCTGGTCAAGCTCCCACTTCATCTCCACCTGGACTACATCAATTTCAGAGTTTGGCACAGGAGAGACTACCTGATGGTCCCATATCTGAAGGTCTATTCATTTTCACATTCTTACATTCACCCAGAGATGGTCAACTTCCTGACTTCAAGGCTGGTTTATCCAATCAAACTCCAATGGATTGAGACCAGGTGGATTCAGAAAACTGAGGAAGGATCAACAGTTGGGCCTACAATGAGGAGCCCCTGGCAGATATTCATGAAGGAGCTGGTTGGGCATTCCTGGTTTGAACTTATCATGAAACTCATCGTATCTGAGCTCACTGGTTTGGGTTTGAGGTAATCCAAAGGAATCATTGCAATCCCAGTCAAAACATATGCCTCTTCCAATCTCTTCATTCTAACATGGAGATAGAAGATGGCAACTGGAGAATTACAGGAGAAGATGAAGAAATCCCTTCACAGGAGATGATGCTGGTCATCATGGACCATTGCCTTTACCTTCATTGACAGTCTCTTCCCTCTTTCAAGGGCCTCATGGCCATTCAATGACATTTGATCTGTGATACTGACAAAGAATGTCAGCAGATCTATCAAGGTTTTGCAGATGTGGCCTTGAAGAAATGTCTTGGAAGAGATTACAGAAGATTACAGTGAAGAAGAGCTGCAATTGTTGGAGAAGAAAAATGTAGGCATCTCAGAATGGTTTAATGACAATTCTTCCTTTTGCACAAATGTTCCTCTCTCCTAGCCACTTTCTTCATGTCTATCTTCCTTTTCATATTCCTTCAATTTTGACAAGCCCTTCAGAAGCTTTTTCAAACTATCAATCTATTTCCCTCAAGTCTTCTCTACTCCTTATGTCACTTGTTTGCTTCAAAATGTCTTTATTTGATCTGGAATTCTTTCCAATAATGTATTGCCAAATCTGCATTTCTTTGCAGAGACCTACTATACAAGTTTTGAAGAAATGTCATCAAGATCAATGCTAAAATGGTATCATGTTACAAAAATATCTAGTTCCATGAATCAAACAAGATAAAAAGAATTCAGAACAAAGAAATGGGAAATGAGGAGAGATCAAGAATCAAAGTGGAAAAGAAGAAGAAAGACTCATAGAAGGCAAGGTTTAATCTCAGAAAAACAATCTGTTGCAGAAGTTGAAGAGCACCTACTCTCTCCACATGATGTAACTCAGGAATCTGAAACACTGCTCCAATTGAAGATCCAATGATGAAAGACCAGACTTTCAAGCTATTTTTTATCATTACATGTTTGATGATGTCTTTGATCAGCATTTTACTAACATTGTTCTTCTTAGCTGAAATTAAAATGGTTCAACTTCCAACTGATCCCACAACTATTCAAACTGATGGAACACTTTTGAGACACATTCCTGTTTTAATTGGTCACAAGAACTTTAGTCTCTATCTTGGTAAGCATCCTTGACTTACCTCTCTCTTCTCTGCCCTGCACAACAAGAGTACTCTTGTATCCTCCTGTTAGGACCATGAAGCATATACTTTGTGACAGCAGAGTGAAGTTGTGGATGAATGTTAGGATCAGGAATTTAAGTGAAATGATGGTGTCAATTTGCTCTACAAAATGAATTGTGTCCTTTCTCTAGGAAAATCAAAAGATGCATGTGAGGTAGGCCACACTTCTGATATTCAATGGTGTAGAAATATCCAGCTATCTTTCCAAAGTAGTCCTGCTCAATTTTTTTAATCAAGGCTTGTTGTTTGAGATAAAACACCCTTGATACCAAGTCAGGTCTGTCAACAGCAGTTTGTCCTACATATATGATCAGATGAAAATACAATCATGAGAATTGAATGTACACACCTGGAAATAGATTTTGAGTCATTTCTGGCCAGCTTTCATTGGCAGTCATAGTGAGGAATATATCAGGCTTCCTATATTCATGATAGATGGCAAGAGAATCTTGAAGAAGTTGCTGCATGTAGCAAACACCACCCTTGTGAGTGGAGGGAGGGATGACATGCCCAACTTGACCCATATTTTAACCAGCATCCTGATTCATATGATCTCTTAATCCTTGATACAAATCAGCTCTAAGTTTGGTTTGATTGTTGGCAACCCAGGTAAGCTTGCATTGATCAATGGAAGCCCAGG
>JBBPTO010002668.1:0-10131 GCA_038094155.1 Pulveroboletus cf. aberrans
TCCCCGCCCCTCCCCGCCCTCCTCAAACGCTTCGTCCTCCGTTCCAAGGTCCGCATTCACGACGTGACGGACGAATGGGACGTGTGGGCCGCATGGGGCGAACCTTTTCCACCCCAATCCCGATCCTGGCATTGGGCAGCGAGTGGCGCCGTCGAGCCCGTCTGGACGGCTCAACCGTGGGGCACCGACCACAATGTCGTTCTGGACCGGCGAGCACCTGGCATGGGTCGGCGATTGCTCGTCCGCAAAGGAGATAAACGTCCGTCGCCGTTTCCCGACATCGCCCGTCTTTCCCTCATCCTTGCACAGCTCAGGAGGCCTCGACCCACGACGTGTTGCCGGCAGACGCATACCTCCTGCACAGGATCTTGCATGGTGTGCCCGAAGGCAGCGCCGACATCCGACCTCTACACGCCTTTCCCATCGAGTCCAACCTCGACGTCATGGGCGGACGTGCGTGTTCCCACTCCCCATCTCCCTCCACGCTGACGCACGACCCAGTCGACTTTCGCAAAGGGTGCTACGTAGGGCAAGAACTCACGGTGCGGACCTATCATACCGGCACGATACGCAAACGCATCCTCCCCGTCGCGCTGTCCACCACGTCCGCGAGCACCAGTCCGTCTTTACACCTTCCCATCAAACCCACCAAGCCCGACACGTTGGTCCGGCTACGCGGAACGTCCACCCTGCTCTCTTCGATCGCCACCCCATCCGTGGGTCTCGGAACTGCCGTCGGCCTCGCTCTCCTCCGACTAGACCATTTGCGTCCAGATGTGACCCTCTTTGCGGACGAACCCGGAGCGCGGTGGAAAGTGGAGCCCTGGTGGCCAGACTGGTGGCCGGAGCAACCGTCGATAGATAGTGTAGACTGACGAACGTGTATATATCATCCACGTCAGGCGACGTCCTCGGCGACGACATGCGCGAGAATGTACTCTCCGTCGTGACTGACCGACACATGTAGTTTCTGGCGAGGACGCCCTCTTGGATGGAAGGCGAGCGCGGGCTTGGAACCCGTCCTCGCGTCAAACGAGGTGTACGTGAGCTCCTTCCACGTCGGTCGGAGCGGATACAACGCCTTGTACGCGGCCTCTTTCACCGCCCACCTGCGGTCCAGTCCAGAGTTGAAAACCGACAATAAAAGGGGGACGAACCGCACGCCCAGAAATCGTACCGACGTCTCTCGGTTTTCTGATGCAAAAGCGCTCCGCTCCGACAAACTGAGAATGCGCGCGGCGACCTTGTCCGCCCCTCGTCGACCGACCAGCGCAACCATGCGTGGGACGTGCAGGATGTCGACGCCGATACCGTGGATGGTCATGTACATGTACAACGCGAGTACGACTACTTTTGGATTAGCCTCATTCCATGTCCGCAAAATCACCCTCGTCCAAGTCGTGTGGCTGTTCACCCCCGCACTCGTTAATATCGCAAACCGCGTTCGACAAGCGTACATACCTCTCTCGGCTCCTCGTCCTCCCCATACTGCATCGTGAAATCAATGTGACTGACGACGACCTCGAGAGACTCAGTCGACGTGAGATCCAGAGGCATGAAAGAAACCAGTGGATGGTCCTCGATCTGACCGACCGTCAAACGCCCGCACGAATGCGCAAAAAAAGGGGCAACCCGCACCAGCTGAACGATCGCCCGGTTCAGTTCGTGAAACCGACTGTTCTCTCTTTCCGCCACGCGATCGTGCCCGTCCCGTGCGTTGGCGAGCAATAGCGGATCGGGATCGAGGTACCGCGCAATGTCCCGACGTCCGCGCCGGCCGTTGCGCGGATCGGTCGTGTCCGACGAGGGGTGGGGCGAGACAAGATCCATCTTGGACATGATGTTTATCCAGGGGAGTTCGAGGTTGACCATGGCGGACATGGCGGAGAGGACGCCGCTGGGGAAGAGAGTCGGGACGAGCAGGGAGCACGAGGAGACGGCGCACCTAAAGAATTTGTAGCGGTCCTCCATAAACTGAGACTCGAGGAGGTACACGGCGCAGGTCCGGATGCCCATCCGCTGCACGGCCCGAGCGAGAGAGGGGAGGAACGGGTGATGCGTATACAGCTCGATCTGGCCTGGGGAGCGTGAGCATGTCAGCATGCAGGGACGAGGGGGGTACGAACCGGGACAATCGACGATGAGATAGTCGTCGTCAAAGCCGCCCAGTTCCTCCTCGAGCCAGTCAATGTTCTCCAAGAGATATCTGAAAAAGTTCAGGACCTGGGCAAGCGACTCCGGCGAGGACATACTCACTCACTCGAAGCAGTACACGAGGCCACCATTGGGGCCCATTCCCATCTCCGTCATGACGTCGTCGAGGGTGATGAGCTCGCGGATGTCGATGGCGGGCTCGTACTCGAAGGCGTCTCCCGTCGCGGCGGGGTCGAGGTTGACGATGTGGGCGGTGCGTTTGGAGAGACGGAGGTGGGTCGCAAAGGAGGTGCAGAAGGTGGACTTGCCCGCGCCTGCGGGGCCGGTGACGAAGACGGCGTAGCGCATCGTGCACGACGATAAGATGTGTTCCAAACTCCGAACGAGCCCGTTGTCGCCTCACACCATGTCCAGACCGCCACTCTTTCCACAACAATCCGCGTCCGGAATCGCCGTTGACCCACGGACCCTCGAGCGCGTCATCCCAGAGTCGAAGAGGTCGGATGGATCGTATGTGGCTCGCTGTCGGCATCGCACGGTGGCTAATACGACATGCCCAGGGTCCGCAAGCAAATCAAGATTCGGCCTGGATTCACACCTCAGGAGGACGTTTCGCGCTTCCGCGGTACACGCCAACAGGCCATGGATGCCACTGCGCTCCCCAAGGGACACATTCTGGGTTGGATCGCACCCGCGACCTCCCCACCGGTTAACAAGAACGCGAAAAAGCGGGCGAACCGGCGGGCAAGAAAGGCTGCAGAAAATGGAGATTCTGGGGTGAAAGACTCATGGGAAGACGAGGAAGACGATGATGTACCAACAACCACCGCTTCCAAGACGGATAGCGGGCCGAGCGACTCGTCCGAAGGGGGAACACACAAGCCAAACCAGGCTAGTGTACCAGACTCGAACGAGGAGGCAGAGGTGATGGACAAGCTCTCCAAGCTCGAGGTCAAGTGACTGCGATCGGAAGTGGACAAGGGATTAGTACATTGTATAATAAACTACACATCAAGGACTGGGGGCTACGAATGGGATATCGGCTGCTTCTGAGGGGGTTGGGGGTCGGGAGGTGACCGCTGTCTGTTGAACTGATAGAATTCCATGGCGACGACCATAAGAAGCAAGAAGGCGCCGAGTGACGCTGATGGACGGGAGATGAGACAGGGCGCGGCGGAGAGAGAGGGGGATAATCACCGACTGCCTTGCGCATATTGTCCCACTTGACCTCCTCCATGTTGGCACGGAGATCACCGAGTTCGACGATGGCCTTGTTCAAGACTTCCTGCCCTCACGGGGTGAGAGTGAGCAGAGGGGTAGACAGTACGAACAGACCTCGATGGCGATGGACTTTTGCGTCAGATCAGCCTTGCTCTCGTTCTTGCGGGTGTCAAGCTCCATCTGAATCCTGAAACGGGTGGGTCGGACGGGGAGAGGGAGTGGAGAGGACGCACTCGTGCTTGAGGTTGCCGAGATCCTCCTTCATCTTGACGTCGAGTCTGTCGACGTCCCTGCGGAGTGCGGCGATGGTGGCACGCATGGCGGCGCTTTCGTTGCGGAAGCGGGCGCCCTGCTCTGCCCGCATCTCGGAGAGGGCGGCGCGGAAGAGGTACGCTTGCTACTCGGGGCGGGTGAGGAAGGCGGGGGACGGGGGGGAGGACGCACGTTGTCGAGGTCCTTGGCGGTGAGGCCGTCGCGCTTCACTCTGCCAACGCGGTCGACGAGGAGGGCGCGGGTTGCGCGCATGAGACTGCGTGCGGTTGGGGTCGGGAAGGAGCGTTCGAGGGCGCGGAAGAAGGCGTGGGTGTGGAAGGGCGGAGCGGCATACGGCGGGGGCGGGCTGCGGGCGGGGACGGGCGGGCCGGTGAGCGGGGCCTTGTCGTGCTGGAGGCGGACTCGGACGCGGGACCAGACAGCCCTCATGATCACAGTGCGTGCATCGCCACAAATCAGCCATAAAAGCCCGTCCGGATCAATATCAAGCACGATCATGGCTTATCAATTCCCCTCACACTCCCCCCGTCCTCAGTACCTCGCCGTCGCACCTCCTCGCTCGAGGAGCAACAGCAGACACTCCCACCATCCCTCCCATGACCTTGCCATGTATACCCCAAACGTAGCCTATGCCCACAGCGTACGTCCTTGTCCTCCTTGGTTGCCCCTTCCTTATCTCTTTCCTAGGACTCTGGCCATCATCACTCTTCCCACCACCACCCCGCCCACGGCGCCCACCACTCTCCCCACCGTCGGCCCTCCCATTCTTCTCACCACCATCATACCCCCCAATATCCCTACTACGAGCAGCCTTACCCCCCCCAACCTCACTACTCCCACTCCCACTCCCGCTCCAATTACGATCTCGGCTACCATACCCCACGCCAACGCACTCTCTCCATTGGCGATCGCGTCCGCAACTTCTTTGGCGCGCCTCAATCTGATCACCACCATTACCACCGTCCTCCCCCTTCTCCTCATCGCCACTCCACCCGTGACAGATCTAGAGATGAGCGTCGCACCCGTCACAATTCCTTTTCCAGCTTTAGGGAGGACCCAGGCCTTCAGAGGAGGAACAGTGCCACCCGCACCGGGCCTTGGTTCTTTGGTGCAGTTGATAACAGGCGCTTTTTCGACGAGCACGGAAGAGAGATCGATCACCGCGGAAGAGTCATCCATAGAATGTAGTCATTTCTACCGTACCGTCCCAGTAAAGTTGTCTTCTGCCTGTGCTTTATCCCCCCTGCTCCTATCTATCTTTTGTACGCGCGTCCATCATAGCCGCAGCGGCCGCCAGTGATCCCGCAGGCGGTTCGCTACGTCCCGCTCCGCTTGAACAAGCCCAGACAATCCCACATGCTGTGATCTCTCCTCGTGGGACACCGGGGCACCTAGCAACAACGCACGTCCTTCTAGAAAGTCGGCGTCGTCATCATGGCAGATCGAGTCAGTGACCTCGCTCTCGTAAGCGACAGGGTCTTGTCCGTTTTCGTCCGTATCGAACCATTGTTCACAAGGATACCCTTGATCCGGCGCTGCGTAAAAACAAGGTTCCGCAGCTGAGCCCGGCTCTTCAATGGCTTCTTCACATTCCTCCGGCGCCAGCGGATCATACGTGCGTTCGAAATCGACATCATGGATGGCCAAACCAGCTGGGGGACACCAGTCCCAGATATCGCCTCGGAGGGAATGGTGGCACGCCAAGGCTTGCTCCACCGCACTGACGTCACCTTCGGTAGCGGACAGGTCCGCATAGCCTCGATCTAATCCCCCCAGATGTTCCCAAGGGTCGTCGACGCGCCCATCGCAACCATCATAGTGTGGAGAATTGTCCCTTGAAATACCGGGGGCGACCATGTCGTACAACGTCTGGAACGGCTGAGCGCTCATCAACGAATAGATGGGCGAGGCGCTTCGGCGAATCCCCTGTAGTTCGGCACGATGGTCCGCCCGGTCCGGGATTTGGAGCCCACTGGCGTCATCCTCTGATCCTGGTGGGTTCGCCGTAAATTTCTGAGCCGAGACCAACGCCAGTTCAGTCAAACACGAGGGACTCGGATGCCAGTCAGGTATTTGGGCTTCATCGTCCGATGGTACGCGAGGATCCGCGGCGAAAGCCTGAGCCAAACCCGGTTCACACTGATAGTTGGATGTCATCAAGCGAGAATCAGGTAGCAGGTTGTCATCTTTTAGTTCTGATGGAATATTCGCAGGAAGTTCATGATCCGAGACTTGCTTGAGCTTGGCGAAATACTTGGATGCGGCCGGGCGCGGATCGGTTGGCTGGGGGTCAGCAATTCGGCGCCCTACCTGAGACGCGGAATGGGAAGGATGGATCGATAACGCATCCACAGCTTGGTCGAGTGCTAGATCATCTAGACCCGATCCGATCACCGGGGAGCTGGGGACCGCAAGTTGACTGCGAGTGACAGACAAGCTCGGGGTCCTTGTCCTATTACAAGCTTTCTTGTGCTTCCCTGCCACAGCAGTAGAGATAGATTGCTCTGCCTCACAGACATGGAGGAGCTCATCCACGCGCTTGCGTTTCCCCGCCGCATCAATAGAGGCAGACCATTCCGCTTCACGAATGTCGAGGATGACGGGAGCGGTACCTTTCTCCTCGTGATCGCTGGAAACATCAGGTGCAGAGGATGGAAGCTTGCTCTGCAGTTCAATGTCCCAGACCTCCGACTCCGCTGTCGTGCGAGTCAATACTTTTCGTGTCTTCACTGTGTCTTCGGTGCATTTGCCTCGATCCTTCTTCGTACGATTCATACTGCGAATTTCTTGAGCGGAATCATTAGAAACCGAACTGTCACCCGAATCGTCGTCGACCTTCGAATGGTCGACAGCCCGCTCTCTTATTTTGTTCAGGAACGCAGATTCGGAAAACAACTCGTTCTTTGATGCTAGGTCCTTGAGCGTTGGATTCCCTGTCATAGCGATAAGATACTCACAGGACTTTTTTGTCGATGCGGTGACTTTCTTTTTCGCCGATGCTTTCCCCTTGCTGAAAACACCCAGAGAGGGCGCTGGTTTCACCTGTCCGCCACATGAAAAGGTGGGATACTACTTCGTTGGACGACTGACTGTGAGCCTGCCCTTCGTGACATTCGTAGCCGAAAGCCCATACAAAAGTGCTAATGCGGCGGGCTTCTTTGCCTTCTGGCTCCTTCCCTTCTTCAGGGCGGTGGCAGACACCTCGTCGTCGACATGCTTCCTTGGGGGGTTGACGATGGCCCGTTTCTTCCTCTTGCGCTCTCGACGGTCTGCCAGTCCTGGACAGATTTGTCGAGTTATCCGAGGCGGTGACGGAAATGTGTGGGACCTACTGGCCACATGTTCATCGTCACTATTAGTACTGTTGATCGGCGTTGATTCTTCCTTCCGTTTGGATCCCGTCGTTCCCTTCTTGCCTAGAGCGGGGTCCCGCCTCTCCGACGGTGGGCCCTGGTCCGGAACTCGACTCCCTGTAGGTTCGCGTGCCCGTAAGTTGGTCGGTCCCGCTCGTGTTGCAGACGGTGATTGAACGCGGTTGACGTTCGTCCGCACCGGTACCCGTGGACGAAGCACAGGGGTAGCAAACCCGAACCCGTCACTCTGCGCGAGCTGCCTAGACGGCGTTTCATGACATGCGTCGGTAAGGTGCTCGGCAGTGTACGTGGGTAAATATGCCCTTTGTCGTTCGACGTACTGCCGGACGAGTCGTTCCTTGTCGCGTCCGTCCATTCCTTGAAGGGTGGGGGAGGATGCAGGACGCGGCCGGACCGACGGGATGCCAGCATCGATCTGCCGTCCCTGCCGCACATTTACGTATCATGCCCTCTATATTACACCGCAACTTTGCAACGCTCACTCTGTAGCTCGGCGTAACGACCTTTTTGTTGTTCCTTTTTCTCCCATCTGTACGACACCCCCTACCCCCCTACGCGTGCAAAAAACTGACCGAACGTGTTTCTCCAGGTTCTACCCATTGACATGTCAAAACGCAGTGCAGCTGTCCTCGGCGAGGACGACAGCGTGCCGTCGACGTGCAGCAAACGCTCCAAGACGTGTTCTCAACTCTACTACCCAGACGCAACACCTCCCGCCATGAGGATCACGTTTCGCGACAACGAATACGAACCCACCCCCGCGTTCGACACCTTTTGGCGTCTTGCGGCCGAAAGGCATGCCATCGACGAAAAACGTCGCGCCGGTCACCCTCTCCCGTAAGTCGTCTTCATGTTCAGAACGCCCCGTCTGACGTGCCGTCGCACACAGCTGGACGTCGGACCCCATCCTCGCCAGTTTCAGATATTGCAACACGTTTCGAGTGCTCGACCGCGTCAGCCAGTACATCGTGACCGAGGTCATCGAAAACGGACCGCAAGACAGCGTGGAAGTCACTTTCCGCGTCCTGCTCTTCAGTACCTACACCAACATTCGGACGTACGAGGCCCTGCGCAAAAACATCAAACCGTTCACCTGGGCGGCCTACAAACGCGACGATTACGAAAATGTGCTCCGGAACCTGTATGACAAGGGTATTGCCATCTACACGGGATCATATCAGAAGCCTGCACCCGAATTAGGGTTTACAGAAAACTTCATGAATCACCTAGCGTTCCTGGAAGTCCTCATGCGGGAACTGCCTTGTCAGCTCCGGGACGCCAAGTATATGGCGGACGTCTTTGAATACCTCTTGACCTACAAAAGCATGGGCGACTTCACGGCGTACCAGTTGCTCTTGAATTTATCATATTCGGATGTCATGAACTTTTCAGAGTATGACTTCGTTGTGATAGGTCTTGGCTCCAGGAAGGGGCTACAGAGGTGCTTCCGCGAAACAATTCCCCGCGCGGTGGAAGTTGACATTGTTCGATGGATGCAGATCACCCAGAACGAACACTTTGAGCGTCTGGGCATAAAGTTCAACGGCCTAGGTCCGAGTCACCTTCCCATGATGCTCTGTGACATCGAGCACACACTTTGTGAGCTCGACAAGTACATCCGCAAGAGCGGCAACAAGACCCCTGGTCGTCCGTTCAGACCGACAGGAAAACTGGGCAATATGCGACTCCCCAAGGCCTGGGAACACGAATCACGCCGTGTTCTTCGCATCAAATCCCAAGAAGAAGCCGAGGCGGAGGTTGTTGAAAAGTTCATTGTGGAAGCTATCAAGGCCCATAGGGATGTGAATGGGATGCGAGAATTCTATGTCCTCTGGGAGGGATATCCAGAGGATGAAGCTACATGGGAGCCTGAGTTTTCACTCATGGAAGATGCACCAGCTGTCGTCCGTGCATATCTCAAGACTGTCAAAGGTGGGGTGTGTTCCCGAGCCTCGAAAAGCAATGATTGAGTCCTTTATGACAGGGAAACAAACTTGGGAATCTGGACCAAGTGGTTCGTATGAGAAGGATCAATAGGGACCAGGTTGAGAAATCATTGTATTATGGTTTACCTTGATGTGTTCACTGATGGTGCTATCATTTATGGCACAACAAGGTTTCATAGACCAATAAAAGTGACTTGTCAACCATAGATTCCTGTAAGATCAGTGTATGTGGATTTCAATTCCCAAACTTGAGAGACTGATTGCATCATGCTGTATACACAAAGTGTCAAAACTTTTGATGTCTTTTACATCTCTTGACATCCCCATTTTCATTGATATGCTGTCTTTGTTTCCTTGTTTTCAGTTACACAATCTGACTTATTTCAATCAGAGTAAGTCAGATTACTGGAGGAGATGCAATCATGCCTCCACCCATGGGTATTTAGTTTTCTCTTCATCTTGCAAACACCCTCAGTCATTTTCACCACTTCTGGGCAGTGGCCAAGTGGGCATATCTGCCCTTTTACTTGGTTTTCACAGGTTATGAGCTCTACTATAATAGTGAAAGCAGCCTAGCTGGAATCATGAGATTAGATAGATGCCAGAGTATAGGGGGTGTCAGATATTGCCCAGGCACTTATCCACTCTATAACTCTTAAGTTGTATTGTAAAATGGAATCAAGTGCAATAGGGCAAACCCTCAGTGATAAAGCAGTATATATTCAGGAGGTCCTGGATTCAAACCCCAGCCTGGCCACTTTTCTCACTTGATCACAACAAGTTGATAACCCCATTTTTAAAATGAAAATCAAGTTCCTATGTGAATGCCCATAGAATTCACATTTGACTGCCTCAAACTGATGACATCTGTCAGATTGGCAAATGTGTGTTGTTCTCTACATGTTTGCTTTGCTGGCATGCCTTCTTCTGTCAACTGCTCCTGGAGTTGTTTGACCAAATGAACATTGATCCAGCAGTGTCAAAGTATAACTCTGGTACAACTCCAGTACAACTCTAAGGGTGCTCCACCTTCTTTTCATATGTCCTCTGCTCCATTTATTCTAGAGTTGCATTTATCCATTTGGGGTAAATGTCTTGATGCATCATACCATTTCTTTACACATCATATGACTTCTGAAAGTTGTATGACTTATTTCTTTTCT
>JBBPTO010002669.1:0-10128 GCA_038094155.1 Pulveroboletus cf. aberrans
ATGTTTGAACAATAGAATGTAGTATAGTATGTAATGTTGATGTAGTATATCTAGTATTTTCGCCAGATTGGCTGATATATCATTCTCTACACTTCGCCGAGACCGTGTGAAACCTGGAAAGAATGCCAAAATAACAGTGGTAACACTGGAAATCTAATATACATTGCATTTGAACAATGGAAAGTATATCCAATATGATGCATATCTACCAAATTGAATGGGCCAACCGGTCAGTGCTAAGAGGACAGAAACTGGCTGACCAGTGAATATTGAGCGGAAAGTGTCATTGGCCAGCTGGACACACACAGAGCACAGTCCATCGGCCAACCGGCCAGTGCTAAGGCAACAGAATTGGCCAACCAGTGAATATTGACCGGGCAGTGTCATCGGCCAGCCAGACACACAGAAAATAGTCAATTGGCCGACTGGTAATTCACCAGACTAATATGTCATCGGCCAACATTGGCTGGCTGGTCAATTTCGGCTAAATTGCACATTGGCTGGCCAGCAATTGGCAGAAAAATTCTACTGCTTTATGTGCAACCACTGCTGTCACTTCCCCTACCTCATCCATCCCATCCACATCATCATCTCCTCTTGAAGAAGAGGCTATTGCCCTGATCAATCAGGCAGAGCTTCATCACTGTGAGAACATGGGAGAGATTGTCCTCACCCTGAGCAACCTCTGCTATATCCAGGCTTGTTACCAATGCCACTGTCTTGGGCACTTTCAAGACTGATGCCCCAGTTATCAGTGCCCCACCTGCCTCTGATGGATGCCAGGTCACAACCAGCAGGAATGTCCTCTTCAATGCCCTACTCCAAGGCCCTCTCCCTCCTTCTCTCCCATGTCCTATCACTTGTCTTTGTCATTGTCCAGAGAAACTCTACCATTGAGCCCTACACACCAATGTGCTGGTCAAACTGTTTGATTCACCCCCAGACACTGCCCCTCATCCTTACAGATGACCACCAATGAGGCTCCACCCCCAGATGAAAGGGAAGATGACTACCAGTTCAACAATGCTGCCATATCCAACATGACTGGGGAGCCCTACAGGGAATACAAGGATTTTTGAAGTATGGTGACTTCAGTTCTACTAAGGGAGTAATGTTACGATTGTTATGATTGGACCTTTTTCTTTCACTTGACACTTACATACATGCTGTAGGAAAGTGTAGTTTCCTACAGTGACATTCAGTCATTTCTAGTCATTCTGTAACCGCTATCCTGCACTCTAGTCAATCTGAGACCGCTCTGTGCTGCTGTCTATCCTGATCCGAGTTGATCCAGTAGTTGTCTGAAGGTCAGTTTTTGATCTGTCTACTGTTTGTTTACCGTTTTCCTTCAATTCAATGTACCAGACCCGGACCCATGTGCATAGGATACCCATCCGGTCCACCGGATACCGGATTCCCACGCACCGGATCACTTTCCCACACATTCTTTTAGAGTCAAGTAGTCTTCTTTTGTGTTTTCTCTTGTCATATATCATTCAGATATGCCCAAATTAGGATGTAACTCCCTTACCATCACTATGCAAGCCATCTAGTTCCACTCAGTACCAATCCTAAGCCAGTTCTCCTCCAGTTTCCCTTATTCCTGTCCAAGTCCTGCAAGCCCATAGTTAGTTTCCTAGCCCTACCAAATGGGGGGATTTCAGACTCAGTTTTCCAGTGTCCTGTGGACAACCAGTGAGCCATCCTTATAGTCCTATTTTTTTCTCTTTGCAATCCCCTGAGTCGAGACCTACACTCACACCCCACTTATTTGCATCAGACTTCATCCCAAGTCCTGTAGCTACTTTACAGGACATGGGTATAAGTCCCAACTTGGATGTTTATTTCTTTTCATTGCTAACTACAATACCGTGACTCATCATTCATTTCCATTGCATTTCATGTGATTCCACTTGCTCAGTCAGCAATTTCTTCTATCACATTCCATCTCATTCCATGCCTGCCCTGAACTCTCTTCTTATATATATATAAACCCATGTCATTGCTCAATTATTCCTTAGTCTAGTCTTATCTTTTACCTTTATCTTCCACCATTGTCCTGGAATACATTGGTATTCCCACTTCTTGAACAGGCCTAAGGGTAGCCTCAATACCTTCTTGCTTGACACCATTCTAAACCACACTTAAGTGAGAAGTCTCCATTGTCAACCTTATCTAGAGATCTCCTCTGTCTACCACCGTTCAGTGGGATGTCCTCATCAGCTGTCCTCAATAGTAGGCAGACTCCTCATCCACCAGTAACTTGGTAGTACCTTTGGCTGCCATTAGCTCAGTGGCATCCTTCATCACCAAACCTTGCTAGTAGGTAGGCCCCTCTGTAGATGTCTTGCAATTATCAAGCTCCATCACTCTCATCCATGGTTATGTCCAAAGCTCCAAAGCTTCTATGCCTGCCCTTACTAAGGTCAGACATAACAGGTGGCATGTTGGCCAGACTAGCAAGAATATGAATACTTCAGATATGGTGGCAACATACCTGTCCCCCCAATCTTCAAATCACCATGTCAGTGCTGTGAGCATAAGTGCATATGCTACATAGAGAAAGTTGATTCCTTGCCCAAGGGCTTTTCAAGGGTCATATATACCCTCTCTCTCTCTTCTGATATGCCACCCATCTCCATGTTCATGTTCCAAAGGGAAACCTCTTCAGACTTACAAACAGGTTTTCCATGACTGTGCTTATGGATATTTTGCTTCTCATCCAATGTCTTGAGAGATTTCAGGAGCTGGAGGTAAATATTTTCGATTCTGATGGTGTTTCAAACATGTTGGTTAAGATAGAAGAGGCACTCTTTGATTGGATCTGGAGTGAATGCACTGGGAAAGGCATAGTATTTATGCTGATCAACCAGCCTACTGAGGTGTATATACCCTGAGTCAAGTTAATCTAACACTCAACTTGGCCATTCCAACAACATTGTGCTACAAAAAAACCAAGCTGAAATGATACTCTCCTGCCAAAAAAATCCTTCAGCCATGGACCACAATTCACTGCACCTTGGAAGGAAAAAACCTGCCTTGACATGTAAGTCACTATCACAGCTCACTGACAAAGGATGGTAATAATTTGTTACTGAAAGTTCAACTTCCAACATGTCGTTGGTGAAATGAAATTTAGCCAATCAGACTGATATCAGCATTGGAGAAGATCATGGTAGTTGGTGGACTGATGAACTGAATGGTAATGCCTGTTTTTGCCTGCTGGTGATGTAGCTATCAACATCAGCTTCACTTCATTATCAAGTCTTGATAGTGGACCCATCACTTTGGCCAATCTTCTGCTGGATAGCCCATTTCCTCTGCCATCTGCTTATCAAGGCTTGTTTCACTGCTTTGCCAACCTGCTCTGCTACCAGCCCTGCTGGCATGCCCATATGGATAGCTGTTCAACTCCCTCCACCATCAGCCCATCTCTTTAACCCATGTCTCTCAGGCTAGCCAACTCACTCCCCCATTGGCTTATCTTCCATCAGTTGACCCATTTCCCATTCCTCTACCATGTGTCTTGCCATTCAGCCCACTTCTTTGATTCCACCTCTTTGATGTTTGTTTCGCCAGCCCATTCATTACCTTTTCCACCTACTTTGCCAATAGGCCCATCTCTCTCTGGCTTGCCAATCAACTCTGCTATGTACAAATATCACCAGTTAACTTGCAAGGTTTTTGTCCATGTTTAACTACTGTTAAATATATGTACTGCAACCTTGCTGCCCAAATTGTAATTCTATGTTCTTCAGATCTGCCTCAGTAGAAGCTCTCCATGCCTTTGGTATTTCTATTGTCATTGTGTTCTCCCCAAGTCAACTCTCCATGAGCCAACTATGTATGCTTACAACTTCATCCAGGAGGATTCCATGGTAATAGGATTCTGCCATCTTTGATGTCAGATATTTTTCCCTTTGCATCACTCATAGTGCATTCTGAATACCTTTTCATTGGAGCAAAAGGTGGGCCAGGGTAGACACTGGAATCTTGTGCTATATGTGATGCGTAATCTACATGACATAAGCATACCAGTGTCATCAGTGCCATGTGCAAGCCATGATACTTCCATGCATCACTCTCAGATTTCTTCAATAACCTATCTGGATTCAATCACCAATGATCCTTGTCTCCTTTTCCCATGATTATGATCCCCTACTTGGCTCCCACAGAGACACAGATCACTGTCTTCCCTCTGTCTCCATGAATGCATGAACCCTTGGAATAAATGAATGTGATTGTTGGCAGTGAAATGGTCAGATGAATCCCTTGGTGAGTCACTGCACCAGCCAACAGAGATTCCTTTCTAATCTATGTTAAATGGAAGAAATGTGGGACATTGTGCTACCTACCCAACTCTATCCCAGAAAATTTTCCATAGTGATGAGTCTGGTGAAAGATATCATCTAGCTGGTAGGTGGTGACATGAAGTTGAACCTCAACCATGAACATGCTCCAAATAATATCTTTTTCAGTCCCTGACAACTCTGACTTGTTTTTTCATCGGAGACTTTTGTCTTGTAAATTCTAGATCACAATCTTTTCTGTTGTTTTTGCATCAGATTTGAAAATAGAGGGATGGATTCCTGAACCCAAAATTCAGCAATCAGAACATCAATTTGAAGTCTACACTGTCCATTGCATGTTATAATATCACAGGGTAAGATTAGGTTTGATCCAATTGTCAAGATGTTGATGCCATCTACTACTTTGCAGCTGGCACACTAGTTGTCATCATTTCCCCATCTTGCCATTGCTGTCACCTTCTCAACCTCTTTTCCTAGTCCTTACACCTTCATGGTCTCGCATTGCACCATCATCCTTGCCCAGAGGCTTACCTTCACACCTGCATGCCCTTGCACCATGGACGTTGCCTTCACCATCTCCCCATTGACTTGGACCTCACACCCTAGCACTTGCCATCTTCCCTTCACACCCATGCATCATCCTCCACCTCCTTCATTCTGCCAATGTTGCATCATTACAACAACAATGGTGATGACACAACAATCACTGCAGGGCTGAGGACAATCATCACATCATCATCACCATCATCATGTTTGCATTGCATTTCAAGTTACACCACCACCTCCATTGCACTGTCCCTATTATGCAGACACCTTAGGGTATAACTCCTCATACCCTTGCACATACATTTATGATAGATGATGGGTATTGACCCATTCTGGGTATGGGTATAGGTATGGGCCTAGATGCCCAGAAGTGTTTTCATACTAGGAACTCCTTCATGCTAGATGCATTAGAGCACTCTCTGTTATTCTGAAATCACCCAATGGCTATCAAACTGCCATCATTTGCTCACATGATAAAGAATACTTCAGTTTTTGTTCCACTTATGATGGTATCAAAAAGATGTAGGAGCCAGGCTCTTGAACAGACATTACAGCAAATTGTTGTGAATTTTCACATTATTCCATATCATGAAGTTACCCTGCCACCATCAGGAACATAAGGTCAAATAGCCCTTAGCCTCTGTAACTCATCCACAAGGTGCATCTGCTTCAAATGCTCCTCCACCAACAAATTTGTGAGCATCACCCCTCTGGTCAAAACTTCATCCATCAATTGATGAGTTCTCAACATGGTGGTTTTGGTGAGAGAATGAAGATCGATGAATGCTTTCCAATGACATGACTCTTCATCCCCCCTCATTTGTCCTCAACCAGCGAGAATAAGGAATTCATGCTGTTCATTGAGTGCTTTGTACAAATCAGTGTCAATGTCTATTTGCAAACTGCCCACCTCTGCTTCCAGTCTGTCCAACTTGGCAAAATCATTTGTGTTAGGCTTCTCAATAACAATTGTAAGTAAATGGATATTAGTCCTCACATGGATTTGATATGGGCACTGCATACCATTTTCCTTACCTGACTAATGTGGAGCCACCTTGATTGATCCAATCTTCTGACCTGGTGTTCACAGATCATACACTGAAGTACCTTCCTCAATCTGAGACTTGAGAATTTCTTTGGCTTTCTTGCACTTGTTCTCCCTTTTTCTGGCATTGTTTATTATTGTTTCAGCTGACTGGATTCATACCTGCTTTACTGCAAGGTGATCCCGTGTCCTTCATGCCCACTTCTTGCCTAATAGCAGGCTTTTCCTTCAATGTGCTACAACACATTCTCTTCTGGTAACATGCCACACATCCAGCTATCAATCCCTTTTTGGTGACATGTACCAGGCATTGGATGCCACCCTTCAGAGTACTTGCATCCCTAATTGATGAGTTTTTGCCAAACTGACATAGGCACAGATTATATACAAGGTAAAATACCTGAACTTCTGAGGTAGCTTGTCTTCAGTGTTAGGGATTTTATACATAATTCCTGCAAGAAATAGGGGTGCGAGCAAGGGGATTGCAAAGAGAGGAAAAGAAAAAGAAGAGGACTGTAGGAATGGCTCACTAAATGTCCACAGGACATGGGAAAACTCAAGTCTGGCTTCCTGCCATTTGGTAGGGCTAGGAAATCAACTAATCTTGCAGGACTTGAGGGGAATTTGTAGAGAAATGTAGGAAAAATACCAGGGAACCAGACTTAGAGGCTTAGGAAAGGTGGTGGTTACTTGCACCCTGTCTAGAAACTAATTCCTAGGTACAAAAGTCTAATCCAGGTATACCTGAATGAACTATAGTAAAGAAAACATGAAAAGGACAAAAACCCAACCAAACCCGGAGCATGGGAACAGGTTCCGAGGCACAGGAACACCGGGTCTGGTGTGTGAGAACTCAGGTCCGGACATTGGATTCAAAACTGACCTTTGGACTTCAACTGGTTTGACTTGGGTTGGGATGAATGGCAGCAGAACAGTCTCAGGTTTGGTAGGAGCGCTGGATAGGGGCTATTGGACCGTGGGAAAACTCCGGATATCATGGTGGGGAACTGTAGCTTCCTACACTGGACTGAATCAAGTGGTGCACCCATATCAACACTGAAGGCACCCTGAGCATGTCACTGATCATATCTACTTGCATCTTGAGAAACTTAGTTGCCTCATTCTGTGAACAAATTGAGTATGAAAACCTGTGCAAATTTGTATAGCTACCATTTCCTTCTGTAGGTCATCATACCACTTGCTGAGATGTTCCAGTGGAATGGGGTATAGGAGGGCAGTCTCCGCTTTAGTGGCATGAATATAAATTCATTGTTGGACCAGTTCCTTTGCCAAATCCATTCTTGTGCCATGCAGGGATCTTGCAAGGTCTTTTGTTGGGTGATGTTCACTTTTCAGTCCAATATCTGAGTTGAAAAATATTTTTATTTCACAATTTGTCACACCAACATGACCAAGATTAGTGATGTGATATTCGCTGGTCATCTAGGAAGCTCGCTGACCTCTCCATATGGGACTCATTTGTGGACATCATCATGTCATCTCCATTTGAATCTGTTTTACAGACATTTTCTGTGTCAATCTGAATGGGTAGCTATTTTCAGCATTGTGTTTTTTGACATCTGCCATTCCACTTGTCATGCTGGCTGCTACTTATATGAGGGTATGCATCACATCAACTAACTCTTGAGGTGCTTGATCATCAATGCAATTCCTAGGATTGACTGCAGGGTGGATACAGGTGCTGTTAATGTGTTGGTCTCCATGACTTCACATTGTTCTCTACTCTGCCTTCAGAATGCTATAATGCAATGGGATACAAAGATGTTATGCATTTTCATGAATACAGATGCCACTGAAGAACCACTCACCTCACACTCAGATTATCTGTGATCTCAAATTGTCATATGCTTGCTTGAGTTACCTTGATTCCTCTCCCAATTGCTGGTTGTCTGAATGGATGGGTGAAGAGGATGGATTGTAAATCTCATTTGTCATTTTCATTGGTTTGCCTGCCTCTCACAGATGTGATGAAAGTGACAATGTGCCATGATCAATGACTGCCCAGCATCGGATCAAGGATCAAGCAGGAAAGCTGATACAAATGTCAGTATGACAGTAATAAGATAGAAGTACCACTACTACCAAATGGTAGGGTGCACCAAGGTATTTGCATCTCATGAATTGTGTCCATGTGGCCAAAGTCTCATCCCTTTCACAGGCATCGTTCACCATGCCTCAGAAGAGCTGCATCAATTTCTCAATCATCAATATGGAGCTGGACCTGCTGGCTGACATGTGCCAATGCACTTGTGATGTCTGGCATCAATGTGAGGATCGTTGACAAACAGTAAATTGGAGCATGCATGTTCAATATGGTTGTCACACTAATCAAGGGCCATTGTACCAGTCCTCTTGGGGTTCCAGTCAGGCCAGGCAGTGTTACAACTACCCCAGGTAGAGATAGGTGTAGCCCTTCTGAGGGGGGTCTAGGAATACTAGGACAAAGGAGAATGTGGCTGAGCATTCTACAAGGATGAAGTACAAGAGTTCTAGGAGAACAAGGCTTTCTGCTTGTCCTATCTCAATGATTGATCATCAAAGAGAAGACTTCCTCTGAGATTGATTATCTTGAGGTAAACAAGAGTTATCCCTTAGAACAGTGTAGCCTCAAGAGTGCTACGAAGTCTCAAAGAGCAGCAAGGAGTTCCCAATGTGGGACTAAGATGAACTGGGATGAAGCAAAGACCCAGTGTATTGAGGTACACAAAAGGAAGGTCTAGCTTAAGGGTACCATTACAAGGCGATGAGTTTATATACATGGGGATGGAGTTGCTGATGAAGCAAGTGGAATCGCATGGAATGTGATCAAAGTCAGACCATGAGTCAGGGTATTGTAGTCAGTGATGAAAAGAAAAGAACATCCAGATCAGGACTAACATCCATGTGTATGTAAGCAATAAAGAAGAAAGGGGTTGATTGTAACAGGCAGATGGTATTTCCCCAAAACTGATTGAAGTCATAGAGGTATGCCACTATCATCCCCAAATTCTTTACTGTGTCTGAAAACTGTGCTGTAGAGCTATGAACTGGCAAAGCACTTGCTATGAGGGAAACAAGATACACATATGTGTGGGCTTTGTCACTTTGTTGTTGGACCACAGCTTCTCAAGGTCTTCTACAACTACAGGCCAATCTGATGCAAAGATGACTTTGACTTTTAGTATTCCACTGGAATCTGAATGCTCCATTCTACAGTGCACAAAATGTGTTACTAGTCTCAGTGCACCTACCACCCACTATCAGTTCCAGGTTTTTCTTTCCACATCACTCACTTCTAACTTTACTCTCAACAGAATTTCACTACTAATACCAATCCTAGTGATCTAGAAGGTTTGGTTGTGTCCACATACCTGCACTTTGAATTGCAAAGTGTCTCAGGAACAGTATTCCTTGTCACCTGGCCCACAAGCAATGAAGTCACCATGACTGCATTGGAAGAGATGAAAGTGATACACTGCGCAATTCCTTGCACTACATATGATCAACAACCAACCCATCCCACCAGGCACCTACCAGCACAAACTTTGAGGTGCTCTCCTTGAAATTCACTCTGTTCTCTCTCACTACTTATCAAGGAGCCCTCTGCAGCAGACATCCACACCCTCCACATCCTTTATGAGCCCTACACCATGGCATCGACTGCAAAAAGAAAATTGCTGATCACATTCAAATGTGCTGTCCCACCGCCTTGTCTCCTAGAAACATGAAGGCCAGCCCCTCAACCACCAAGCACACAAAACAGTAATGTGGAACACTGTCCAAATGGAGATCCAATTCAATTGCCATTAACTCAACCTTGTAGCTTTGACTGTCCAACAATTCTGTCTGCTGTTCCATCTCACAAATCTCAATCCATTTTTTTCCTCATATATTGTCTAACATATTTGTGTGTGTGTGCATCAGACTGGGCCAGGGCATGCGCACACCTTACTTCCTTCAATGTAAGCATTTTACCCCTGATTTATGAACCCAACATGGTGCTGTTTTGGTGATGGCTGGTCATTGTATCTCTGGTTCCTCATTATATGTGATGATGGCAGACAAAGGCAGGTAGAACATCCAGTTGCACATTTGCAAAGCTGACATGGTGTCTTGCAGTCACTTGAAGGTTTTCTCCTGGATCATACCACTCCCCATGTTGTACGATTGATGATGGTTGATGAGGCTGGGTTCAAGTCCCATATTTATTCTTGCTCTGTCATAGAT
>JBBPTO010002670.1:0-10124 GCA_038094155.1 Pulveroboletus cf. aberrans
GACAGACCCCGACCTTGAATCCGTTTTGTGTGCCGATGCAAGACTCGACGTCTGCGACGCACGATGAGAGGCAACGTGGGGCGCATGTTTGGTATATGCCCTCCGAGTTTTCTCCTGTCGTGCGCAGGCGCGTCAAATGGTGATCTGAGCCGATCGGAATCCCAGCGCTGCGCGAGCGTTGGGCTCAGACTGTGTCGATGACGAGGACGAGAACGTCGTCATATGTAGCGTTCGGTCTGAGAAGCTCGTTGCACGAGTCATTCCATGCGGTCTGTGTGACGTCGGTGAATTCGAAGGGTACCAATGGGTGCTGTAAAAAGATGAGTGCACGAGCACCTCGTGCCAGAGACGAAGGGAAAAGGTCCGAGCCTTGACACGTCTAACCTCGAACGGAACGCATGCACGCACGAGCATATGGTCCATCACGTGCCGTCTCGGCACGTCGGAACGAGGGGATGGATACAGGTGGAGGACGAGAGCATCCCCGAGTCTCAGCTCGTTTCACGCACAAGAGATTCGCTCAAGGTTTCACAGCTGTTTCACGGCGAAACCACTCACCTCTGACACGCTGGTCACTCGTTGCACAGCCATAGCTCAAGCGGGTTCCCCGTTCGCGCCACAAGAGTTTCACCGATTCGACCCGGAAAACGACTACCTACGACGACTCGGCGGCGGGCGGGACCGTGCATGCAAAATCGAGCGTCGCCACGTCGGCGATGTTCTCGCAGTAATACACAGAGGGACCTTTGGGACTCGTCAGCTGGGTACCAGTCGCAGTGATGCCGTCACATTCGGACGTGCATTCGAGTTGTGCGACGACGTTGCCTGATTTTCCGGACGAGGTACCGGTCACGTTGATATCTGGCCGCGGCGTGCGGAGGTGAACGTCATGAAGCAAAACAGGGGTGGGACACGTACAATGCACGTCGGAGATGGTCACCTTGCTCGGATATTTGGCACACGTGGTGGTGTTGGTATCGTAGCACTGCAAACGTCAGTGAAACAGCCGAGAGAGACCGAGACGACGGACCTGATCCAAATAGATCGGGTTGTCAACGTTGACGACGGAAAAATCTGCAAACGTGACGTTCTGTGTAGGTATATCTGTAAGCATGCGTTGCGAGGGTTGTGAAACAAAACAAGGATGCGTCACCTGGACGTATCCCATGCCTCCGCCGGCTGTCGAGTGCGGATCAGGTGAACCGCCAAAGACCTTGATGCGTGCGCCGTTCTGGGCATTGTTCATCGATATATTCTTTACGTAGACGTTGGCGACAATGTCTGTTTCGCCGGCGTACTGCAAGGACAGGTTAGTTGCAACGATCGAGAGGCATGGTGCCACGTTGTACCTGACCCAAACTGCCGACAGATATGCCATGGGAACCGTTGCAGCAGAGGTTCTGAACGATAGCGTGAGTTGTGTTAGGCTTGAAGGAGACGCAGTCGTCGTCGTTGACGACGGTCGAGTCCTCGATGGTGACGTAGGAGGAACGGTAAATGTCCCAGCCATCTAAGCGTGACGTGAGAACGATGGAAATTACTACTGGAAAGCCATACCAGAGTTAGAAGCAGGGCTGGAAGAGTTAGAGACAGATGAAATGTTCACCCTGCGGTAGGTCACGTTGGTGGATTGATAGACAAAGTTGTTCTGTGATCGGGGTGAGAGTCTGGAACGCGGCAGAGTGAAAAACGTGGCGCACCCAGAGTGGGGAGCCTATTTGGGTGAGATCTTCGACGACAACATTGGAAGCGTTGCCCACGGTGAGAGGGACAGGCCGGGCAAAGATGGTGGAGGATCCTCCGGCGGTTCCCACAGTCTAACGGTATGTGAGAGGGAGATCAAATGACGGGGGAGTGATGTGACCTTGTTGGGATAGTCCCACCAGGCCTGGCCATTGGCATCGAGGGTGCCTCCGCCGTAGAGGTGAATGCCGTTTCCAGATAGAAACCAGAAGGTGGTGCTGGGACGGGTGAGGGCGGTGCGAGGGCGGCTCTGGAGCTACGTACACGTTCTGGTACTCCATATAGTAGGAGTTGAGAGACCAATAGGTGATGTTGGGAGTATATTGGACTGGAGAGGCGCGTCGAGATCGGAGAGGAGGCGATGGATCGAGAGTGGGACGAACCTACACCGGAGAGGTCGATCTTGACGTCTTGGAGACCGGTGATTACGAGGACGGTGCCAACGACATAGTGCTGGTCGAGCACGATCGTGCCCCCCGATCGGCAGGCATTGAACGCGTCAAGGATGTTTGGGCCATCGTCCTGACCGCCCCCGAGCGGGGACACTGTGCAGACGTTTCCTTGGACGCAGACGCCAGCTGCTCGGGCGAGCGCCGCGAGTGAGAGGAGGGCAAAAAAACGCATGAAGTCGACTACATATGGCAGTGATGTTTTATGGAGAGGCGGACCGGCGGGCCGTTGCATAGGGGCGGGGGATATTTTGAGTCCGCAACCCCGACTTGGGCACGTGGGGAACCCTCGCCATGGCCGCCAGCATGTTCGCGTCGCCGCCGAACGCGGGTGCCGTCGTCGCGCTAGTCCTGATTGAGAACTCGCAGCGGATGCTCAAGGCTTGGCCCACGCTCAGCCAGGACCACATACCCGCCCTCCTCCGCACCCTCCGCGAGGCCAATCCCGTCCTACACGTCCGTACACAACCATCCTCATGCTTCGCCCTGACTTGCTTGCTAGATCCCCGTGCTCTGGCTCCCCACAGCACCCGTCGGTGACGAGACTGCGTCCATCCACACCGCCCCGCCCCGCCAGTACAACCAGCTCCCGGAGCTCAAGTTTAGCTTTAATCCAGACAACAAAATATCTTCCCGGATCATAAACAGGGCCACAGAGGTCTGCCACCTATTTTCTCGCACCGCCCTGCCTTATCCAAGCCCAGCTCATGCTCGAGGTCGCCACCCAGTTCCACCCTGCACTCGTCGACCTCCACCTTTTCATCGTCGCTGCATCCCCGCCCACACAGGGCACATGGGGCGTCTCCCCGACGATGTCGTCCCAGATTGGCCAATCAGAGTGGCGTTTGCTCGGTCAACGTATGGCACAGGTGCCGTGACCCGACACCCACGCACCATATTTAATTGATCAATCCTGTCCAGCTGGGTATCCACTGCCACATGATTCTCCCCACCACCCAGGACATGTCCTCCATGTCTGAGGTCTTCATGACCAGCGTATGCCCTCCCACCCGTCCCTTTACCACGACTAACCCCCATCTAAGCTCCAGCTCCAGGGACACACTCAGGTGCCCTGGTTCCCAAACAGCCCAGAATATACCTTTCTGCTCTCTGGAAACTCTTCTGTTGCCAGTAGTAGTATACCCGTCCCGGATCATGTGCCACCGCTGGATCTGCCGGCCGCCGACCAAGTAGTAAGCGCCCGCTCCCTTGCCACTTCCATGCTGACCCTGCCCAGCCACCGCTCTTCCCCGTAGCTCGGCCCCCCGTCTTGCGACACCAATCGTTCCCGCAAGACGTCCAGTCTGCGGCTTCAGTCGTCCAAAATGCCTCGACCCCCAGCCTAGTGAGTTCCCTCCAAAGGGTCCACGGCCTCAGCCGCAAGAAGCTCTACGGCACGCAACCTCCCAGACAACCCTTTGTCCGCGAAGAGCCCGTCCGCACCAAGTACAAGAGCGGACCGACGCCCTTGTCCATCCCGGTAGGTTCACAACCGTTTCCATCGGACGACCCGCGCGCCATCGGCGGCAAGGCCAAGGTCGAACGCGGCAGACGGGTGGATAGGCTGCCCCACATTGGAGACATGTCTGCCTCGACGTCGCCCGGTCGACGAAGCCCGTGGAACCGCGTCTCGTCCGACGTAGGGTCTTCGCCGTCGTCCCCGACCACCTCACTCTCGTCACATCACACCACGTCCCCGACGATACCACCCTTTGCAGATCTCGCAGGATACCCTACCAACCCACCCACGACCTCGGCTGGTTTCTCGCCGACGAACGTGGTCTCTGAGACGAGTTTCTCTGCACCCCTGCATGACGGGTACTTTGCCATGTCGCCCCAGTTCCAATCGCCAGCCTGTGCTGCCATGCCTGTGTCGCAAGCGCCTCCTTGGACGCCGATGAAACCCGCGCCGGGCGGCTCGCTATCCAAGTCGTCCGGCACCCCCATCGCCGCGCGCCGTCACTCGCAAGAACTGCCGCACGGCGTGCACATGCAGAGTCTGAGCGCCATGTCGAGCAAGTACAGACTGCCGTCGGACGGCACGATCGATCGGCCGACGACGACGACGACGACGATCAAGGGTGGGCAGCAAAAAGTCAAGGATGCGGGGGACGTGCCGTTTATATTTTCGCCCGAGCTGGAGGCGGCGACGGCGGCCAAGCTCAAGGCGGCGTTGCAGTCGACTAGTACTACGCCCGCGGCCGCGGCGTCGACGGCGACCTCGGTATCTGTCGCGGCGAATGGGACGGGGACGGGGACGGGGACGTTGGGTGGGTTCCCTGGGTTTACGTCAAGCCATCCGATCCATTACGCCGTCACGGAAGACGCATGTACGTTTGTGAATTTTCGTCGTGATTTTTTTTTTATTGTTCTTATTGATTTTTTTTTCCCCCTCTTTCCTCCTTTCGGACGGACGGCGTCCGATGATGACCCTCGTGATCCGTGATCCGTGGATCGTCGATGGGGCTACGACAGATGCGGTTTCGTCGCAAGGACAGCCGACGACGACGGCGCTTAATTATGGTCAAGACGTGATCGGGCTCGGATTGGTCAACGGACAGGGTGCGGTGGAGCTCATCGGCGATGCGGAGCCTCTGGTTCAGGACCACGCTCGGTTCGCTCTTGTCGGAAGTTCGAGCTCGCTCCAAGGGTGGGCCGGTTAGCAGGTACTTTTTTTTTTATTCTTTTGGTTGGGTTGGTGCGATGTCTGTACGATCTTCATTACGAGGGGCTGACGGGGGGAACCTTTTTTTTTTTTTTTCGATACCTCTTTTCTGTACATGGACGCTTTTGGGCATCACTCCACTTTTGGTCGTAACTGTCTTTTTCACAACAAATGCACACTCGCATCGGTTTTAGAGTTGGCAGATGGCCAAATAACGATCGACCGACAGATAGCCGAATCGGAGATGCGCTCGCGCCGATCTCGAAAAAGGACTAGTGTGATCGGTAGGGACACCAATCAGAAGCTCGTTCCTCGCCTGCTTTCCCACCTACAGTCACTGCGATTGTTCCGCGTACACCTGACGGGCACGTGAGTAAACGAGGACGACGACCTCGAGGGACGCACCTTGATCGTCTTGTCGGCGCCGCCCGTGATCAAGCGCGTACCGGTGACGTCAAACGTCGAGCAAAACACGCCCGCCTCGGCCTCGAGCGACCCAGGCTGCGGCACGTCGTCCATGTTCTGAAACGGCGTGCCGGTGTTGTAATCCCAAAACGTGAGCGTGCCATTGTCGCCTGGACCTCGTGAGTCGGGATGGAGAGGACGGGAACGGTACGCACCTCCGGAGAAAAAGACGCCCTCGGCATTGACGGAGAGGGTGTTGATGATGGCGTTGTGACCGGAAAAGTTGAAGACAAAGGCGCCCTCAGGACATTTCCATTTTTTGATGTTGTTGCCGCCGGCGGAGCCAGAGGCGAACGAGTACTCGGTCGGGTGGACGGCGAGGGCGCGCACTGATTTTTTGTGGTGGGTGAGCGTGACCATGGTCTTGCCCGCGGCGAGGTCCCAGAGACTGCAGAGGGTGAGCGGGAGTGCGAGTCAGAGGGAGCAGAGACGGACCGGATGGTGGAGTCCATGGAGCCTGTGATGACCTGTGGATCGGAATCTTGGCACTTTACGTCGGCGACGGTGGCTGAATGGCCTGCGAGGACGTGGATCTGGGCCTTTGTGCGCATGTCCCAGACGCGTGCGGAGGCGTCACGACCCGAGGTGACGAGGACGTCGAGGGTGGGGTGGAGACTGAGCGCATACACGCCCGAGAGGTGGCCGTGGTAGTGCCGAATGACCTTGTTGACCTCGAGGTCCCAGCACTTGACCATCTGGGGAGCGTGAGGGGGGGCGAGAACAGGAAGCCGACGGACAGACCTTGTCTTCACCGCAGGAAAACAGATAGGGGTGTCTCGGTGAGACGGCGAGACCGCGGACGGTGGAAATGTGACCGGTGAGAGAGAGCTTAAGCGCGCCAGAGGCGAGGTCCCAGATCTTGATGACGCGGTCGCCTGCGCCGGTGGCGAACCATGTGTTGCCGGGCTCGACGGCGACGGAGCGGACCCAGCCGAGGTGGCCGGAGATGACGCGGACGAGCTTCCAGGGTGGATGGTAGGTCGGCTTGACGGTGCGGGTGGTCTTGTGGAGGACGAGGGCTTCGGAGAGTGTGGAGGCGGTGGCAAACGTCGAGGGCTGGGCCTTGGGGGCGGTGTCAATGGCAGCGATCATGCGGGAGGTGTCGCTGGCTGAGGGGGGTATCAGAGGTGGCAGGAGCATATATGCGGGGCATACTGGGGGGTTTTGGGCGTGCGGGGCCCTGCTGGGCGAGGAGGGCGGGAGGCAGGTCACGGTAGTGATGGTACTCGTCGTGCATCTTGACGGCGAGACGGAGACGGGCGCTGCGGGGGGAGTGTGAGCGGGGGGCAAAAGAGCGGGACGGGTACTTACCTGGACGGGTCGTCGGCGAGCGAGTCGTCCGGGCATGTCTGGAAGAGGTCGCGGGCGTGTCTCGCGGCGTGTTTGCGGAGGGCAGTCATGAGAGTCGCTTTGTCTCTGTTTGGCGTCTCTTCTTTGTCGACGTCGAGCACGGTGTACTCGGTAGTGTAGTCGTAGCTAGCGTAGAGAACGATGTCTGACTCGACCGAGCTCAAAAAACATGTAAAGCAGCTCCAGAATGCGAGCACCAACGAGGTGTGTTCGTACCCGTCACCCTGTCGTTCCACTCACTCCCCCGTCAGGAGCGCATCGCCATCCTAAAGGTCCTCAAGAAGGACTTTCACGTCAACGAAGCCCTCCTAAGGGTGAGTATTTCACCCCGCTCGTCCCATCTCCGCTCACCCCACCCGCTGCAGGAGAGCAAGGCCGGTCTCGCCGTGGGCAAACTCCGCACCCACGACTCCAAGGACGTCTCCGACCTCGCAAAGGACCTCGTCAAAAAGTGGAAGAACGAGGTCGAAAAGGCAAAGGCCGCCGCCAGCAAGTCCACCCCCAACGGGAAAACCCCCCGTTCGTCCTGCCTCTTTGTCCGTCCGTGGTTCGCCCTGACCCCCCCGCAGTCCGCAAGCAGTCCACCTCCGTCACCCCTGCACCCACGCCCCCTAACGGCAAATCCGACGTCCGCAGCGCCAAGCTCGATGGTGTCAGGGTGACCGCCACCGGCGATCACACCCGCGATCGATGCGTTGAACTTCTCTACGACGGTCTGGCCCACGACTCGGGCGCCCGTGAGTCACCGCCCTGTCACTCCCTCCCCCGTCTGACCCGAATCCAGCAACCGATCTGATCCAGGACCGCGCGATCGCCGTCGAAAAGGCCGTCTTTGTCCACTTTGGCTCCACCAATCAAGAATACAAAGCCAAGATCCGCTCCCTCTACGTCAACCTCAAGGACAAGGCGAATCCCGGTCTCCGTGAGAGCGTCGTCAGCGGCGAAATTTCGCCCGAAAAGTTTAGCAGAATGACCAGCGAGGTCCTCGTCCCTCCTGCTGTGCTTTTCCACGTTGACAGCATACACAGGAAATGATGACCGAGGAACGTCGCGCCGCCGACCAAAAGATCAAGGAAGAAAACTTGTTCAGGACTCTCGGCGCCGGTCAGCAGGAAGCAGAGACGGAGGGCTTCCAGTGTGGTAGGTGCAAGCAGGCGAGTCCCCTTCTTTTCCCCCGCGGTCGCGACTGACCCACCCCCAAGCGCAAGTGCCGCTACCGCCAGGCCCAGACGCGAAGCGCCGACGAACCCATGACGACCTTTGTCACGTACGTCCCTCGCGTTTGCCGCTTCGCCCGTTGCTAATCCTTGCCCCAGGTGTGTCAACTGCGGGAACAGGTTCGTGATCCATGTCTGCTCATTCGTGTCAGCGAATCAATGGTTTCGTTTAGATGGAAGTTCTCCTAATCACTCTTGTGCATTCATTCCTCTCCCTACCGTAGCATCATCCTCTTTTTGCCTCGTCGAAGTCAGCTTTAATCGTGTATACCCACACGCTGGATTACATAATGTATCGAACCACGCATTCGTTTTGCAGCGCGTCTATGTGCGCGTCCAACGCGTTCCTCGTCCACGTTCTCCTCGTCGTTCGTTTTTTTATCCCGTCTGCATCATGTCGCAAGAGGTCGACGAGGACGTTAAACCCAAACTCAACTTGGTCGTCAACTACGAGGGTCAACGTGAGCTGCTGCCTCGGCCCACCCACTTGCTGTGCACTTGAGCTAACGAACGCGGCATCGTGCGACAGACATCACCGTCAAAGTGAAGCCCAACATGCCGTTTCGAAAGATCTTTGAGGCGGCCGAGGTGCGTCGGACTCGGTTCCGTCGGTCATCCCCCCCTTCCCTCACCCGTCTGTGCGTGTACTAGAAACGCTTTGGCAAAGAACAGGGCACGTCTTGGATTTTCATCACGTCATGCCGACCCCGTCGAACGATGACCGTTTTTTTTGGCGTACACACACACACAGGCACCTTTCGATTCGTGTACGACGGGACCCGACTGAGAGCCGAAGGCACGCCGGCCGAGGTGCGTCTGACGCGCCCACGTTGTCCAACGGGGAACTGAAAACGTCGTACGTGTGTGTGTACAGGCGGAAATGGAGGACGGGGACGTGATCGACGCGGTGTTGCAACAGGTACGTGCGTGACCCCCTCCTCGGCCCATTCTTTTTCTTTTTCGGTCCTAGGTCGGTGGTGGGCGTGTGTACTAGCGTGCTGGGGTGTGTGGCATGAAGCGATCGGACCGTGTTGATCGTTGTGGATTGTAACGTGTATGGTTTCTGCTGGCATCAGTGCGACTGGGCGGGTCAGGACAGGAGCGAATTTGGTTATATAAAAGCGATTGTAATGTTCGACGTGGAAGTCCATGATCTGCGCGGGCGATGACGACGTTGGAGTCGTCGGATTGGCTCTCACACGTCGTCCGAGAGGAGGTGTATGCATGATTCGAGACGACCATCGACCTGTCTGCCTTGATCTTCATGTTTCGACCACGGGCCTTTCAAAGGACCTCCAGTCAGGGATAGTTTTACTCATGATGCATTCAACGCACTCGCAACGAATAGAATATTCGTCAGCGTCACACAAGCCATGTGGAACTATGCAGCAAACTCTGCAAGGCGATACAAAACGACACTGCCAGCAAAAAGAAATGATTGTTCTTCCCAGCAGAGGAAAAACTCGATACGCGTCTCACCGTGAACAATGGTTGGCACTCATCTCCCTTGCGATTCGGGAAAAAAAGATTGTCGCCGCGAGTTGACGTCAATGAAGGCGACATCTTCTCAACATTCTCTGTTACCGATTGGAAATAAAGGATGGTGACAGGACGCCGCCTTCTCAGAAGAGTTTGACCTGCAGCAAACACAGTGGTCGAGACCTTTCTGAAGGCCTCACCGACGAACCATGCAAAACATACATTGCCTGCAAGGATACAAGCCAACCCCACCTGGCGGGAAAGAAAATACAGCTCAACGGAAGAAAAACTTGATGTGCGTCCCGTCATGAACGAAAGAATGCGGCGGTTGGTGCACGTCGCTCTAGCGACGAAGGCAGCGTCCTATCGACGCTTTCTTGATATTTTATGAACAAGAAAAAGTCGATAGGACGCCGCCTTCTCTACAAAGTCTGACATCGGTCAAAGTATCGAGTCAGTCTTTGAGACCGAGCCTCACCGACAAACCATGCGCGGGGACTCGAGCTGGTGATCCCCCAAAGAGAGCGACGCCACGCCTTGTCCCGACTGAAATCTCGGTGTATATACTCACAGTTTGCGTTCAGTCCAGGACTCGCCCACAAGGCACGTACAGGAGTATCGGTGTGTTTCCCGATTCTGTTTAAAGCACGTGAACGATAGCGATGCGCGGGATATGGAGCTGACGGTGACCTGGTGCATGCGCCGCGTCGCACCCTGCCGAGACGGCATGATGATTCGACGACGAGTACGACTCCG
>JBBPTO010002671.1:0-10123 GCA_038094155.1 Pulveroboletus cf. aberrans
TCTTCTGATTAGTAAAGAATCAAGTCCTGTGCTCATCAGCTATGTCTGAAGCATAGGAGCTCTTCCTGATCATCATCCATTCCACCTCCTGTAAGTCCTGTGGTTCTCTTCCATGGAGCTCTACTCTATGAATTCCCCCTGGGATGGATCTATTGTCCCTTCATTTTCTTTCTTTGTGTTGCTGACCTGCTAGTTTCCTTTCCAGAGACGTATAGCAGTCTAGGTCATTCAACCTCTCTTCAACACTCACTTAACTCCGGACAACTCTGGACTAACTTTAACATTATTCTGACATCTTCTCTTTGGCCCCACAATGCCACACAATATTGCTTAACTCTGGTTCCTGACACTATGCTGTCAAATAATGCAACCACCACTCTCAACTATCCCATTCTCACAGACACTTCAAATTTCCATATTTGGAAACTCCGAATCACTGACATCCTCCACCATCAAAATCTCCTCATTATCATCCTTGGGTCCAACTCAACTCCTACCAACTCTGGTGCTATCTCCGAAATCGCCTCTCCTGACATCGACACATGGACAGAATGTGATGATCTAGCATTTGGAATAATTGTGGATCACATATCTGACAACCTCCTGCTCTGAATGCAGGAATACATCACATCCAAGGTGATCTATAATGCCCTTCTCAAACTCCACAAGGCCTTGAGCCATAACTCCAAGCCCACTCATGCTCACTCTGGGATCTCTGGACCCTCCAACATCTCTGCTGGCTGCTCCAAAATCACACAGCACACCCAGCTCATCAAATCCTTCTTTGAACAGTGCTCCAGAGGAGGAGGGGACATACCCAGGGCTGTCCAAAGTACTTCACTGCAGACCTCTGACACTTCCAAGGCCTCCAGAATTTCTGCTGACTGCTCCAACAAAGCTCAGTTGACAAAGTCTCACTCCAGGCAATGCCCAGGAGGAGGAGGAGGAGCATTACCTGGACCTGCCTGAAGCACCCCTTTGCAAGCATCTGACATCTCCAACATCTCTGGCACACATACTGCAGGTACCTCCACACCTGCACTTGAATCCTCCAAGGACTCTGCCACCTTCACCAGCTGCTCTGATGCAGCATGGCATGATAGGCTCACAAAGTCCCACTCTGGACACTGCTCCAGAGAAGAAGAAGGAGAAATGTCCAGAGCTTTCCACAGCACTCCCCTGCAAGCCCACCTGGCTTCTCATCACCAATCATCTTCTGCATGCACCTCTGCTCATGCACTCACATCCTCCAAGGACTTCGCTACCTCCACCAACCACTGAAGAGATGTTGTAAGACCTAGACTGCTATACATCTCCAGACAGGAAACTAGCAGGTCAGCAACACAAAGAAAGAAAATGAAGGGATGATAGGTCCATCCCAGGGGGAATTCGTAGAGTAGAGCTCCATGGAAGAGAACCACAGGACTTACAGGAGGTGAAATGGATGATGATCTGAAAGAGCTCCTATGCTTCAGACATGGCTGACGAGCACAGGACTTGATTCTTCACAGATCAGGAGAGAAGGACAAAGAGATGATCACAGACATGGCTGGATCACTGATGATGATGAAGGACTGAAGTCGAGATGGACAGAAGATAGACAGCAGATAGATAGATGATAATGTGAAACACGGTTTTTATAGTCTGAGCACACCTGAGACTCTAAATACATGTAAAGAGTTTGACCAGATTGAAAACTGGATCAACAGATCAACGTATCTGGTGACCGGGTCAATGGAACTGGATTGACTGGATGTACAAATGAAAGTGTCCAGTATAGTAAAATGAATGTTTGATTACCGACAGGCGACAGACAAGGATGGATCAGATTAGATATGAGGAACCAGATTGTGCAGGATATGCCAGATATGCTGGATACAAGAACAGGGAACTACCATTCCCTACATCGTTCAGATTGATGAAGAGATGTTGAATGACCTAGACTGCTATACGTCTCTGGACAGGAAACTAGCAGGTCAGCAACACAAAGAAAGAAAATGAAGGGACGATAGGTCTGTCCCAGGGAGAATTCATAGAGTAGAGCTCCACGGAAAAGAACCACAGGACTTACAGGAGGCAAAAAGGATGATGATCTGGAAGAGCTCCTATGCTTCAGACACAGCTGACGAGCACAGGACTTGATTCTTCACAGATCAGGACAGAAGGATGAAGAGATGATCACAGACATGGCTGGATCACTGACGATGACAAAGAACTGAACTTGAGATGGACAGAAGATAGACAGCAGATGGATAGATGATGATAAATGATATTGTGCTCCATCTGAAACACAGTTTTTATAGTCTGGGCACACCCAAGACTCTAAATACATGTAAAGAGCATGACTGGATTGACAGAACCAGATCAACCAGATGTACAAATGAAAGTGTCCAGTGTAGTGAGATGAAGGTTTGACTTACCAACGGGTGATGGATGAGGACGGATCAGATTGGATATGAGGACCAGATATGTCAGATACAAGGACAGGGAACTACCATTCCCTACACCAAGGAGGAGAATTCATGGGCAAACTTCATGTGTTCTTCACTTCCAGGGGTATCACTCATCAAACAATGGTACCTCATACCTCTCAACAAAATGGTTGAGCAGAGAGATTTAACAGAACCATAATGGAAAAAGCTGAAGCTATGTGACATTATACATGCCATTTTGGCAAGATGCAGTAGAAACAGCAACTTTCATATATAACAGACAACCAATGCATCATCAAAAGTGGTAACAAGCCAGATGTCTCTTAATTCTGAGTATTCAGATGTAAAGCATTTGTATACATCACTTCAGAACAAAGAAGAGACAAACTCAGTGCCAAAGCTGAAGAAATGACCTTTATAGATTATATATCAAACACCAAAGACTGGAGATTTTGGTCAACAACCAGGAGAAGAGTCTTTGACTCTACTCAAGCTGTATTCAGTGAATCAATGTTTCCTTATTGTCTGAAAGGCCAAGAAGATGGACTGATTCCAATTCCAGTAGAGACCAAAGAAACAATAGCAAATGAAACCCCTATCGATCAAGAAGATCAAGAATCTCGAGAAATACTGGTACAACCTTGAGATCTGGTAGTACCACTACCAATATCAAGAGCAAATTTGAATCTCAATCAACCACAAGCACCACTAGAAGGCAGTACTAGTGATGAAGGCTCCTCAAGGGATCATCTAGACACATCTTCCACTTTGACAACATCACCAACTCCCTCTAAAGTCTCTACTCCAAAGAAGATAGATTTATCACCTTCATATCACTCTGTACCTCCCTTTCCTTTCAGACAAGGAAGTAAGCATTTACCATCAAAAGAAGATGTAGACAGACACAAAGTGAAACAAATGCTACTTCCAGAACAAGAAGTAACTGAACCAGAAGAATCTCATTCAATAAGGACAAGAGACTGGATGCCACTAAGGCAAACTGAAGACAAATCTCTTGTGAGAATCAGAGCACATCCTCATCAATATCATCCTACAAGGAGAGAATGTGAACAAACATTCAGACCTCCTCAAGAACCTGTTTGAAGATCCACAAGGATTGCCCAAAAAAGAGTTCAACCAGACTCTGCTTATGGAGATCTTACTCCTATTGAGATAGAATGAAAGGGAATAAGGGCTTCAATGCAAACCTCTATTCAAGAGGATGTACAAATTCAGAAGGAGCAAGTTCAAGAAGAACAAGCTCATGATGAAAAAATGGAAGAACCAACCAATCAAGAAGGTTTAGAACAACTTTATGAATCAATGTCTAGCTTGGTTGCTCGACATTCAATCAAACAAGTGTCAAACATCAGACAAGACAGACAAGTCATGTCACAAGGTTGGATCAATGGACTATTGGCAGCAGCAGTAACAGGATCTGCTGATTGGAAAGTTCCAATACATTACAAAGACATCACCAAACTTTCTCAAGAACAACAGGATGCATGGCAGACTGCATGTGAAGACAAAATGAAATCTCTACATGACAAAAAAGTCTAGAAGCTTGTAGATTTGCCCAGGGACCATCAATCAGTGAAAGGGAGATGGGTTTTTGCTATTAGAACAGGCAACTGTGTCAAAGCAAGATATGTTGCAAACCCTTCAGACAAATCTTTGGTGTGGACTATGAAGATACCTTTTCACCTGTCACTCAATTTGAAACAGTCAGGTTCCTTCTAGCCTTAGCAGCACTACATGATTGGAAAATATCAGCACTAGACATCAAAACAGCATTCCTATATGGAGACCTCGATGAAGAGCTCTATATGACACAACCAGAAGGCTTCATAGATCCCAGGAATCCCTCAAAAGTCTGTCTATTGAATAAAGCCATATATAGACTAAAGCAAGCTGCACTCCAATGGAACAAGGCACTTCATGCTTCTCTTATCAAATTTGGCTATCAAAGGCTATATGCTGATACTGGAGTTTACATAAAAAAGAAAGGAAAGATCTTAATCATTATTGTGATATATGTTGATAATGCACTTTTCATGGGTAGTGATAAAACACTAGTCCTCAAAGAAAAGGAATTTTTCATGAAGAGATGGGAATGTAAAGATCTTGAAGATGCAAAGGAATACCTATCCATGAGAATAACAAGAGATCAAATCAAGCAAACTCTTGTCCTTGATCAAATATCTTATGCTGAAAAGGTTATTAAAAACTTTGGTCAAGAGAACTGCAAAACAGTTACAACACCTTTACCCTCTGAATATAATCCTATGCCATCAACACAAGAAAAACCTGACTTCAAGATTCAAAGCCTCTTTTGATCTGTAATAGGATCACTTCTTTTCCTAATGCTCACAACAAGACCAGACATTGCTTTTGCAGTAATCAAAATATCACAGTTCTTTGTAAATCCAACAGAAGAGCACTGCAGAAGGCGATCTGGATAGTTCACTATGTTTCTTCAACAAAGAACCTGTGCATCAAATACTCTGCAAATGGTCCTCAAAATGGTCTTATAGCATACTCTGATACAGACTGGGCTGGAGATGTAGAAACATCAAGATCCATCACTGGTTATGCTATATTCCTTGCAAATGGAATAATCTCATGGCTTTCAAGGCAACAAAAACATGTTAGACTCTCGTCCACTGAAGCAGAATACTGTGGAATGACAGAAGTGGCAAAGCAAATAGTCTGGATGCAAATCCTACTTGAAGAACTAGGTTTTTCACTCAAGCCAATTCCTCTATATGTAGACAATCAAGGTGCAATGTTTTTAGCATCAAACCCTGTACAGGAAGGTCACACAAAACATGTCAGAAAGGATGATCACTACATTCGAGAAGCCATAGAGTTCAAAGAAGTTGAAATATTCTATGTTGAAACTACAAAACAATTTGCAGATATCTTCATCAAGAATCTAGGAAATGTCAAGTTTCAAGAAAACATAAAGGCTTTGAAACTTATTCCATATTCTCAAAGTATGTAACATTCTAGTGAGGAGGAGTGTTGAGATTCTGTGAATCAACAAACACTAGGTCTTGTGCTCTGTTAATATGGGCAGACCATAGTGGTAATACACTATTCATGTTATTAAAGACATAGGTTGAATATTAAGGCTTGACTGTCACATCAGTCAAACTTAATTAAAGTGTAATCTTAATTACACTTCAGGATTGACCATATGATGATTTAGATGTAGTCTTTATGACTCAGCTATGATGTCATCGGTCTGGAGCTCTCTTAGCTCCACAATGGCTGTGTTGGATTGACCCAGATCCAACTCCACCTATTTGAAATAAGTAGAGCAGCATGACTGATCCTATGATGTCATTCTGACATCATCAACCTTATTCTAGTTACATCACATACAAGTACATACATGTTCCTGGATGTATTTAAAGGGTATAAGTGCCGTGATGTAATTAATAACAAGATTCATTTCCCCTCGAGATCAAGCTTCTAAGAAGCTCTACAAGGGTTGATCTCATCAATCTCGCCTAACCCAAACTTGCTCACAAGAACCTTAGTCTCTATCTCAGTGAGCATCCTCAACTCACCTCTCTCTTCTCTGCCCTGTACAACAGGAGTACCCTTGTATTCTCCTGTTATCCTGCTTCCAGGAGGCCATTCCATTGACACTTGTTGTCTATTAAGTGCGCCTGGTCTGAGATCCGGAAGCAGGAGAAGCAATCAGGCATGTAGACTTGCAGATTGCCCAAGTTGTCACCAGGGTATGGAGCACTGTAGTGCAGGAGGTGCTCCACTCTCCAGGCCAGTGGATCATTTATCTTGAACAGTTGAACACCCCAATAATCAGGACCAAGACAGGGCAGGTCCTCTTGCAAATCCAGAATAAACATGAAACCCAAGGTAAGTGAATCTATTCTCTCCATGCTCTCAGCCAGCACTTCAAGTTTATCCAGACCTTCTCCCAGGTTGATGTTAAAGCTCTTGACAGCACCTGGTGGCCGCTTCAATGACCCACCTGATACTACATGGCATTTAGGGCAGTTAGAGGCCATGTGTTCTGGTTTGCCACACTCAAAGCAAAGCTTTTCTGTGGCCTGGCAATCATGCTCTTCTCTGGATATATTGTACTTCTGGCTAAGTTTCAATTCATTTTTGGGGTTTTCAACCTTAGTCTTCTTTTTATGTCCCTTTCACCAAAAGCCATGACTGTGATGTCCAGCGAAGCCAACCTTATGTTTTGCATTAGTTGGTTGATCATTGGCTCAAGAGATTGCTTCATCTCCTGAGACTTGGGCATTCCCCTTGCCATTTTGTCCAGGATCCTTGAGCCGGCAATTCTTGTGTCCAGTAGCTCTCACTATCTCAAGGACCTTGTGGCTGCTATCACAGATTGAAGGGACGAGTGGTTGGAGTTTAATTTATCACACCAGAGATTACTCTGGAGGTCATTGTTTAGACTGTACCATAATTGCATAACTTTGTTGCGTTCACTAACGTCTTCAATTAGGTTCCAGAGGCCATGAAGTTCTGAGAGAAACTCTTGAATGCTCTTCTGGTTTTGGTATGTCTTCTTTAGCTTATCTCACTGAGAAGTTCTAAAGTTGATCAGAAAGCAATGATTGAATAATCTGATGAAGAAGCATTGGAGTTTCCATTTGTAGGGGTTATCTGAAACCTCCTGCAAGTAGAACTCATGGACCTGTCCCATAAGGAAATGGGAAAGCATGAAGGCTCTCTCTACACTCAACACTTGTCCTGCCTCAACATAAGCCATTCCTTTGATGACAAACCAATGAAACACTTGTGAGTCCAGCTCCCCATTGTATTTGGTAGGCTGGATTGGCTTTAACTTTCCATAACCACTCCATTTCCATTTCTTAGATTGGTGCCCTTTCTTGTAGGCTTGTCTTTTCCAATGAGACTTGTGCTTTCGATGAGAGCACTCAAAGTTTGAGTCAGAAGACTCCTCTGAGGTTTCATTCAAAGAAGTTGAACCAGAGGATTCTGAGCCTGACAAGGAGGGTTCACTCAGGTTCAAGCTAGAGTCTCTCACATCAGATGAGAGAGATTCATATTCACTCAAGGAGTCTGAGCTAGTGCTGGACTTACTAGAGAAAAGCCTTGGTTTGTGGCTTTTACTAGTTCTTCTGAGAGGGCTTTCCCCAAATAGATTGTTGGGGCTAGTTGTTGAGCTGGCTCAAGCCCTGGCTTGATCACCTTTCCAAGTGATTACCTTTTCTTGGCCTTCAATGCCTGGTCTACCAGCTTTTCAATGGGACTATTACCCATATAGACATTGTGTTTCAAGAGCTTATGAGTCATATGATTGCTAATGGAGATAGCCTTTTCAACTTCAAGGGGCAGTTTAGAGCGCTTTTGCTCAGAGGGCCATTTTCTCCTGCAATTGCTATGCTCAGATTTGGACTTGCCAACTTCACTGTCTGAGTACTTTTCAGCCCTTTTTTCTTTCTGACAAGCCCTTTTTGCTCTCTTCTTGAGTCAGACAAGCTCTTGCTGCTGAGCTTCCATATTCATCTTGTTTTCAGGGAGGTTGACCTCTCCTCAGTTCCTAGAGTCAATGCCTCTGCCCTTGTCTTTCAGGTGCTCACTTCTGATTCCAAGCCTGTACTTTCAGTGGTGAGAGGTACATTTTCTCATCTGCAGATTAACTTCTGCTCAGACAGTTTAAGCTGATCTTCAGCAGTTTGGATCACCAGATCCATTTCTTTCTGTAGCGATCACTGGATGACACAAGGTGATGCATCAGTCACATGTGCACAATGTCTTTGTCATCACACTATGGTCCACTCATCATCTTCTTCACCTGAGTACTCACTCAGTTCCTGGAATCCTCCAGGCATGATTAAATCATCTTTAAATTTGAGGTCTGCAGACAGCTTGATCAATGCAACAAAGACAGGAATGTCTATCCCAATTCTACTACCCAGTGTCTCGAAGGATGGGGTTACCTCTCGAGATGCAGCTGCATCATGGTAGGAGCAGAAGGCATGGTCTCAGGGCTGGTCACCAGCTCCAAGGTCTGACGACCCAAGCTCAGGAGCCAGAGTCAAAGTAGGAGGGGAAGACTCACTAGCTGCATGCCTTCGAGGGGTCTAAAAGATGGGGTACTGTCCATGCAGTAGTACTGCAGAGTTGGTAGCACAGCATTTCTTTTTCTTTTATAGAGCTGTAGTTTGACAGAATAATTTTTGAATTTTTGTTGAGTTTAATGGAGATTGAGATTTTAGCTGAGGTGGAGCAACTGAAGGGTAACTTGCAAGGATGGCCTTTCCTTTGGGTTCTGGCAATGGTTGACCAGTGAAAAGAAAACTTTTAAATGAGAACGATAAACAACAGAGGAGGTTTAAATGTCAAAAAAGATGTGACACAGGCTTATAGTCTGATGTTCACATGGAATCTCCTACTAGGTGAAGGGATGAAATCCTCTGTAGGTTGATTGGGGGTGAAAAAGTACAGCTACATCTTTTTTATCATCTACTCAACTTCCCTCTCTGCCCTACTGAGATGATCTGCCTTGAAACGATCACATCAATAAGATCAACCTTTGACATGTGACTAAGCCATTACAGCGAGGGCACCAAGGCCATAAGTTGTTTCACATCATCCATGGGACTGACAGGGAAGGGGTGGTAACTGGGCAAAAAGTACCCACATCAGGACAACAAACGTGTGCTGGAATGTCTGCAAAAGTCACTGCAGATTGCATATTCGGTGGCAGAGCTGATCATAACAGTGCAAATCTATTGTGACATGCTCGACCACCAGCCACACATTTCTCACCTAGTTCTCCCCATTTCCTTGTGTCTCATTGTGTTGTTAAACAAATCGCATCCAAATTCAACGTCTCGCTTGTTGACCGATGGTGCCACCTCGCTGTGGTGCTGACAAAGAGGATGTCAAGCATTCACACAAGAATCAAACTCTACAGACCATTCTAAAGCTGGTTCAAATTCGATCTGAAGGGAAGTTACAATGGGGGCACTCTTTTATACTACAGCTAACTAGTAAGTCTGCTCAGCTGAGGTGAATACATAGTTGATTGTGCTCTGATAATTGTCAGACTCTTATCTTCAATCATGATGAGTAAGCCTGACCATTACACCCCCCCCCCTCCAGTGAGGCACCCACCTTGCTTAGGCAATTGCAACTTCCTTCACAACCCTGGTCCCAACACCAGGCACAGCATGTGGCAAGGGTATTGTGGGGGCATTTGAAAGGCCCTGAGGAGGTGCATTTTTGTTGAATGGGGCAGTCATTGACCCCAGCAGGGCAATGGAAGGCCCAGTGCTGCTAATGGCAGCTTGAGAGGTGGATCCAGCAGAGTTGACGGGGGTCATGGAAGCAGGAGGAGAGGCGTTATGCATTCCATCAGGTTCACTCACAAGCGTGAGATTGGTAACAAGCTCTACCAGAGCGCCATCGCATGGCCCCTCTTCCTGGTAGACTGACTGACCCTTAACGTAAGTTGAGTCATCATAGGACATTTTCAAGTCCAGGCAAGAGTCATCAGCGGGAGTGCTGTGCTAGGTGGGAATGAGGAAGTTGGCAAGGCCAGGATTGAGAGGTTCCTATTGCCCAGTCTCAATTTGCATTTTATCTTGGTCTGCAATGTAGACCTCATCTCCTTCCTGCTCTGCCTCATAGGTATGGGCCTGCAGAGCCCCACCATGCTGCTGCTTCTA
>JBBPTO010002672.1:0-10122 GCA_038094155.1 Pulveroboletus cf. aberrans
AAATTTGGACCACCGACGAGTGTCGGACACCGTCTTGCTGACTCAGTGTGCCGTCCCGCATATTTGTGAACTGCGCCGGTGCGCGCACAAACAATCGACACACGGACACCGTCTTGCTGACTCAGTGCGCCGTCCCGCATATTTGCGAACTGCGCCGGTGCGCGCACAAACTATCGACACAGTCCATACACATCTGTACTTAAAACAATCCAATCAAATACGAGTGAGATTATTCCATCGTACCATGGAGTAGCAACAATAGATCAAGCAACAAAGAAACAAGCACCCCACTGCGGCAGTAAGGCTCACAAGTTCGCGTCAATTTCATCTTCCGAGTACTCATTCTGCGAGTACTCATCCTCTAAATCTTCCTCGCCAGAGGTAAAACTGTCAACCCAAACAGCTGGATCCGCATCAATGTCATTATTATTCCCGAGATCTGGCTCATCCTCCAGGAACCTATCGAGTTGACGAATATGCTCATCTTCTGGAGTAAAAACATTCGCATCAGTCCGATTTCCTAACAACTGCCAACAGATCAACTTACGCAGACCCAGTCCATTAGCAACGCCACCATAGTATCCTGACTTCTCATGCAGATCACGTTGCCCCTCCATGAGGGGAAGTTGATCATCAACTCTTGCACTCTCCAAGTCAATCCGTTGAAGAACTGGGGGTATATCTGGATAGCACTGCACGAGGTCAAGGAGGGCAAGATATATTTGCCAGGCAGATGACCGCTTGATGACGGGGCGGCCAAGCTCATTGTAGCATTGTTCTATATGCTGACCAAGTGAGGCAGGAACAAGGTCGAATACTTGATGAGTAGGATCGATGTAAGTATGTCGAACATAGTTAATTGCATCCTGAGAGACCTCCACTTTGAAATCGAGTGCGCCGTAGTCAGCGGCACTTTGGTAAATCATTTCTGGGATGCCATGAGGAAGGACCTGATACCAGCATATCAGGCACAATGACTCGTTAGATAAGGAAGTATGTACATACCTTTTTCTTGTCATGACGTTTGCGGCAAGTATTGATGCGAAGCATGTAACCATCAAGTTCTTTTTGCAGCCAAGGAATAAAGACCCAACGAAAGATCATGCTATTTGACAATGAGACAATGAGGAGTTAGTGACGAATACTTGAGACCCCAGGCAACATACTTACACTTGTAATGTGATGTGAGTGTCGTACCATCCTTCGAACACACCCTTGTCCATCAGTGATTCGAAGCCAGGAGCGAATCGGCGTCGCATCTGGGACCATGCGATTTCGGGTATGATATTCTTCTTGTTCCGCATCCACCGGTGCTGCACAAACCCATGGAGAGCTGGATCATGCATTTGCCGAAGCATCATCTGGGCATTCGCAATCCCGAAGTTCTCAGTGCCTGGGTCACTTTGAGTAATCATAGGGAGGACTGCAAGCATCAACAGTAAGGGAAATTCACTACGAAAAGCATGAAGCATGTGACTTACATCCAAATTTCTCTACAGTGTCAAGATAATATGAGAGGATCAACTGGAGATTTCTGTTTCAGTGCCAAATTTTCATCCATAGAATACGCCCAGAGAAGGGCTCAACTCCCACATGTAGTGCCAAGCCAAAACGGATCCATTTGTCATGCTGATCCACTGCCCAGATGTCATTAACACCGGCGGCCCAGAAACGGCGCCGCCGGAGACGATTGACCTTGCGCTGTCTCACTAGGTCTGGCTCGTATTTTGCAAAGTATTCCCGCATAGTACTCCTACCCCAGGTGCAACCAATGTTAGCAAAGGGTTTGTGTTGAATGCCTGACTGATACACACCTTGCAACTGACATGTTGTATTCATGAAACAGTAGGTTTATCATTTCATGGGCCCCTGCATCAGGATACATCCCACGGAGCTCAATCATGGCATTGCAAATACTATCAACTGTATGTGCTTGCTGACGAGTACGCAAGAGACCAAGAGCCTTCCGAATCTCAACAAACTTGGTTAGTCTGTTGGTTCTGGGTAAGCGTTAACAATGTGACGGGAAAAAAAGACTTACCCTAAGCCATACTTGTCCAGGTCTATGACCTTCTGAAGCTCTGCAACAATTTGCTTGTCAGTGAGTCGCATTGCCCAGAGTCGCAGAATATCGGATTTGATCATCTCCACTGGAGCTAAGTCACACTCATTTCTCAGCCTAAGGTGATTCTCCAGTAGCGCTTGAATACTCACGTGTTGGTTTATTCTGATTAGGTCATTTTTGCTTCATATTTGGCTGCCTGTGGCGACTGACTGGGTTCATGCTAAATCCCAAGTCTCAGGTTGTATGCTTTCACAGCTGCTTATGTACTTCAAATCCCTTGCATGGCAGTGGGCTAACTTCACAACGAGTAATTTGCTTACTTACACTGTCTGGCTGTTGCCCAATCGGGGGGGGGGGCACAGCCCGTAAATTTCGCGAGATAAGTATCTGGAATTTAGGAGGTACATAGGTACAAACAGATTCTACCTAGCTGACCACTGATGTTATTGGTACATAATTTACAACAAATTGATAAAATGTTGTTGGGTTTGTCTGCTGAACTTAGGCATGCAACAAGGGCAAAAAAAAGAAGTATAAGTGTAAGCATAATAAGAGCCAAGACTCTGTTTGGTGAATTTGTTACTGAAATGTTCAAAATGGGTCTACTTATTTGTACTGGTTATGAATGCAGCATAACTTATTGGATATGTCAAGGGGAAATATCTTGTGACATGTCCAAACTCAGGTTAACATGCAGAGTTTGTCTGACAAGGAGAAAATGATTTTACATATGTATACAGGCTAATTTTTGACAACTTATTTTACTACAAATTCTGAATATGCTAAGTGATATGTGCAAGTGGGCCACTTAGGAGCCCACTCAGGGCCCACTCAGGGGACTACTCAAGGGACTGCTCAAAAGATTATAAGGGCACATCAGGGGTCCAGTGAAGAGCCAAACAAAAGAGGTGATGATCCTGAATCTGTCACTTCTAATGTATGTCTGTCACACTAGACTTTTGACCTATTTCTTTAGTAACATGAATGGTGTACAACACATTGGTTTGCCTGTATTAACAGAGCATCAAACCAAGTGTTTGGTTTGTAGAATCTCAATACACACTGTCAACACATACTCAATTCCCAGCTTGACAAGCAAGACTGTGCAATCACCCTTGCAAATCAACAAATCAGATGGAACATACAGCAGAAGGCAGATAGATTGACTACTCAGAAACATGGTGTATGTATAGGATGTATGGCTATATACATTAGCAAACCAACCCTTTTGGTTAACAGAGATGACAGAATTCACCAGTGTTTTAGATCTGTCCCACACTGCTGCCAGCTGTCACACACTACCCCAGCTTGTCACACCTTGTCAAATGCTGGCCATGTCTGGAGATTGCTCACAGTGCCATAATGTGCTCATATAATGATCATGCACTTGAATACACTTTTCAGAATAGTAGTTGTAATTACTTGTCATATTGCACTGTCAACCAATTTGACTGGGCTGTATGTTTTACACAGGCAAATCAAGTAGGACATTGTTCAAGTTACTAGTTGAGATGAAGCTGCCATGTGCTGTGATATTGAATGACTCAGGTGCCTCATGGCATGGTGAAATCCAATGTTGAAGTTTACAAATCAAGAAGTTTCACATCACTGATTTTGCTGTGAACTGAGCACAATTCATGTTCTAGCCTGAGTATGCATCAAAGCAGCTTGCATAACAGTACACATTTACATTTACCCAATTTTATATTATGTGACTCCCATGTAAGTATCAGACAGGCATATTCAAAACATCATGTCCAAAAGGGTGTGATGGATGTCAAAAGGCATATGCAAGTCTGTAAGAGATGGTACCTAACTGGCCCAATGAGTATTGGTTTGATCCAAGGCCAGCTCATCAACTCCACATTAGAGCTATCACCTTCACACCAGAGTTGGTTTAAGAGCATCAGAGGAGTCTGAAGGAAGTTCAAAGATCATGAGATTTTGACAAGTGAACCTCTGAGTGGATATCAATAAGTCTTAGCATCATGCTCAAAATCAGCCCATCCTTATGTACTGTGTACAGATTTTCCCCTAATCTTGAATAAGTTGATGACTCTGTAACAAAAACATGCTTTGTATGTGACCTTATGACTAATTATGTACCTACATATTCTGGCTTGGTATCAACTATGTTTGTAAGATATACTGAAATTTTGTGTATGAATATGAACACTATCTTGATTTGTAACATATCAAGATTATATAATTGAATACAATGAACTCACAAAACCATTCAGACATATTTTCTATTTGCAATGTCTATATTTTGAGCATTTACAATTCCATATGAAATCAGGACATAATAAAGTGCCACATAGAATATGAAAATTGAATTTGTGCTGGGGACACATGAGCTACCCTAAGCAGAATAAGTTATCTGTTATGTAGTTGATAAGTGCATGACTTTTGTGATCATGCCTCTGATGTTACCTGAGGAAATTGAAACTTTGACTTGTCCTGCAACACTTTCCTTTCACCCCCTTTTGTTTCTTATGCTTCTTTTCTTTTGACCCCATTATATTTTCCCTGCTCCACAACACCTTCTTGCCACAGCTGTGACCTTCAGGCATCACAGTTGTGGATGCATTTCAGAAATACTCCTCCAGATCAATGCTTAGACAGCTTGGCATGTCCAGCCAAGCCTGCCCATGTGGTTGAGTTGATGGTAAGCATTTTCCAGCCTGTCATGTCTAGCCTGCCATCACTGATGATTCACCATGTATCTGGCCTCTTTCTTCAATGCTTTTGACATCCTTTAGGCCTGTTATTGATGAACTATACAAGTCCTTGATAGTGAGCATTTCCCATTTTGAAACAGTCATGCCACTATCACTGATGACTCACCACCCTTGGCAACTCACTGTTAGCCTTTTTGAGTCTTGCAGAAATTCCTTGCGATATAGTGTCAAAATATATAACTCCTCTGAGGTCCTCCAACTTAATCTGGACCTGTTCTGCTCAACTCCAAAGCTTTCACCTACCAAGTACAACTTCTGACTCTGGAGTTATTCAGAGTTGACCCAATATTCAGTAATGTCTCTTTTCCTTTTCAGACCTCTTATTTCCTATTCTGGACATTACGTCGGAGTTACATTGAGTTCATGCCCTCTGATTTCCATCAGTATTTTAGACAGTCTGCTTTGTCATCCCTTCCTCAGTTGTTCCACTACCACTGTGCAACTGAGGTTAGTCTTTTTAGCTACATCTAGCTTTCTGTTTTACTTATGTCTGTAGTCTGGGTATCTCTACCCCTCCATAGGTAAAATAAACAGTTGTTCCACTACCACTGTGCAACTGAGTCTGGGTATCTCTACCCCTCCATAGCACACAGATTCTGACATATTTAGCCCTTTCTGCAGCATGTCTGAGCTGCCTCACACCATCCTTCCTTCATACCTATATCACTGTCACTATGAGTGCTCCTGAGTTCATTGTGGAATTCACTGAGGACAGCCAAGATCCCAGGCAATGCAAAAGATCCACTGTTGTTTTGATGCCACATGAAGGTTACCTTATCTGAAGCTTCAAAGTGGGGCAGGCTGACAGGCTCATGTGTACTGGTTGTCAAGATTATTACAAGAACAAACCTACAACCATTTGTGCACCAGAATGGCCTGGTGAGTGATAGACCCTTGAGCATTGAGATAGGCTAACAAGCTATTAGTAATTGTACTTCCAGACCCTCAGGCAATTCATGCTTCAATCAGTTCAGCACAGTCACATGGTAAGAGAATTGCTTCACAAGGAATCAATAGCTAATGCAATGTATAGCAACTGTCAACCCCCCACCTGTGGTTGCAATGGTAGGCCCTCAGGCACATCTGGTTCATGAAGGAACGATGCCTCCTCCCCTACTGCCTGCTATATTGCCACTGCCCCCTTTGTTGCATGCTAGTACCCCAGCTGGCCATGGTGGCTACAGTCACTCCCATGGGACTCTGCTGCAGTTGTCTGGATGCCCTGATGTTTATGTGCCATCCGCATGGGCCCATGCTACCTTGACACCAAGCTCTGGTAGCCCTGGTCATGCTCGACCTCAGTCTTCTCATGCTTTCCTTCCTCCTCACTCGGTTGGATATGGAATGCAGCATTTGAACTATGTGGCCCAGTGTTCTCGCTGGGCACTAGCTGCTGCCCAATGTACTCCTGCTGCAGAGACAATCTCACTCGAGCTACTTGCAGTCTATGAGTGTTCTGATAAACATAGACATGCACACCACAACAATATCGGGATAGGTTGCATATGGTTTCCAAGTGTGCAGCTACTCACATGTAGACTATTCAGAGCATTTGTGAAGGCTTAAAGGACATCAATGCTCAATCAAACACCCAAGATCTCATGTCTCTTTGTCAAAATCTATGGTAGGGGCAGTAGTGCCCAGTACTCAGCCAGATGCCCAAAGAGCAATCACAACTGAGGTGAGTTGGAAAAATCCGAAGAGATTAAATAGTGAAATGGTATGTGCACGTACCAACTCCAGCAACTCCGGACTGGTGAAAGACTAATAAAATGGGTGAGATGCCAACCACCGGACTAGTCCAAGGTAGACAAAAGGTAAAGAAGGGTACGAGTAGTACTCGTCCCTAAAGGATTCCTAAAGGTTGTAAGGTGAGAAGGGGACAGGATCAGGTGTTCCCTGTGAGTTTGAGAGGGATCCGGCATGTATCCAGTAAGGATCCAGTGCATATCCAGTAGTGAGCATTCACTGGATTGAAAGTACCCAGTCAAGGACGAGGACCGAGTGTGAGGAGGGTGATGAGGACGATGAGGACAGCGACAAGGGAGAACGTTGCAGAAGTTCAGACAGGATCTGATGAGTCAAAAAAGGTGCTCATAATTTTGGAGGGTACAAATTTTATAGTCAGGGCATTTCCCTTGACTTTTGACTGACAGCTAGTCTAGCTGTGACATAGGTACCTGTAATTAAAGATAGTGTCCATCATCCCATTATCAGTGGGAACAGATCACCGACAACCAAAAAAAGGAAATATGACCACTGCCACACCACATCCAGTTATACGAACGGGTGGGGAATGGTAAGTACTTCAAAGAAAAGAGAGGAAACCAGATCCGGGTGGACCTGATACATATGATAGAGGGTGGACTGGGACCGGATCGACAACGGATGGGACATGGATGGTACGCAGCTTGAATGCATGCTTGAGAGAGATTGTAGACGACCTAGGAAAAGTCAACCGGACGTGGATAGACCAGATACGAACCTAAGGAGCTACAGCTCCTTACACTGGAGTTAAGCGAGGATAAGCGACTTCCATTAGGAATAGCTTGAAATGAAAAAGGAATAGTGCATGAAAGAAAATAAGTCATATGACTTGCAGAAAATCATACGATGCACTTAAGAAATTTGTGACATGTCAAGAAAGATTTCCAGAATAGGTAAAGTACAACTCTGAAGTCAAAGGGGATGGAGAACATACAAAACGTGCCAGAGCTCCTGCAGAGTTGTATCGGAGTTGCTCCAGAGTTATACTTTGACACTCTTGCACTCAATACCCTCATTCCACAGATCAAGCAGCATGAACCATGCTTCCCATGGTGAGAGAAGGACTTCATTGTGCGCAATAAGCAATGGGTCAACCTGACAACATATGCCAGCTGCCAACCATACTTCTATGATGACTGTCTTTGTCCTAGCAAAGCCAAGAACTCGAAGGCAGTTGTCTTCAAGAGCAAACAATTTTCGCTCTTTGTTGTCGTTCCTGAAAATCAGTGGCATGAGTACGAGGCATTCAAGGAGAAGTATGACCAGGCGAAGAATGCCAAGGATAGCCTAACCACTACACCTCTTCAAGGCCGTTGACATCTTGTTCCTAGTCATGCCTCTATTTCTGCCCCCCCAAGCGCCCCCTTGACAACTGGCATGTCTCCTCCTTTGCCCTCCGAGTCTGAACTCGACTTACTGGACCCTTCTCCTTCCAATGCTCAATGGGCTCCTCCATCTGCTTCTACATCTGGTGTCTTGCCAGCATCCTCCGCCTCTTTGCCGATCGTCAAAGCGAAGCGCCGCCACCAGCACTCTGGCAGCGCATCGAGTATAACAACCAGCTCTCCTCCTCCCAAGAGAACGCCAAACATCACTTTCACATCACCTGATCGTAAAGAGTTAAGGGAAGCCCTTAAGGTTGGGGGTGCAATGGATTTTGATCTGAACCGAGGTAAGCCCACTTCTTTTGTTTTCAGGCATCGTCACTGATGCACAATCTAGCAAAGAAACAGAGAATAGTACTTGTTGAACTACGCCCCATTCCCACACTCTCAGTCAACGAGCTGGTTGGAGACAGGGTTGCCTTTGACCACACCAGAGCTGACTCGGAGAAGCACATCGGCACCCTGATCCTCGACTTGCATGCTGATGCCATTATTGGCGCAGGTGCTTTCAAGGCGACGCAATTGGCAGAGTTGGTGATCACTCGACCTAGAGAATCTGGCCTTGGTTCCAAGCCTAAGGAATTGGTCGCTCTCAAGCGCACTTATATTGGTCAAGACTCGCCAACTTTGGGGAATCGTTACATACGGCCTGGCCTGGGCGAAGAGTCAAAGAGACTGTACCGTGAGGCCAATGTACTCTACTGGGCCAAGGCGCTTTTAAAGATGACATATGATTATGTTGATCGCGCGTTGGACAATGCTGCTCAAGCACCGCCGTTCAAGATACCACGTCTCCGGTTTGTTGATGCTGGGCTGCTACTTGCTTATGGAGATGATGTCGACGCTCTTGCAGGACCACTTTCAGGCCGATCAAAGGGTGGCAGCATCAGTTCGGTGTACCTTGCGGAGGAGATAATCCCCACTCCAGGCGGCCCCGACAACTTCGTCAAGTTCATTCACAACGGCAGGGCTGGCCCTCGCAACCTTGGGGATCCAGATTCCAATGAGATTTTTGTCGTTCACGCAGCATGTTCAATACACCAAGACTGGCGGGCAAGTGTACATCTCCGATTATCAAGGTATGTATTTAAGTTGTACTTTGTACTCACCTCTGACTCAGACGCTAACATTTTCCTCAGGCTGTCCACCTTTACTAACGGACCCACAAATCCTTACTCACCCGTAAGTCATACCATTGCAATACAGTGCTTTCCTGCATAAGTAGTGATGTTGGCGGCGGGGCATGTCTGTTTAGTGATGGGAACGTCGAGATGGGTGTCGAGTTGTTCGAGAAACAACACGAGTGCAACTTATTTTGTCTGTGGGATGGGTTCGACTTACAGCCTTTCAGTGATGCAGACTGCAGTTCGTCGGACAAGGAGAAATTTTGATAGTGGGTTGTTTCTTGCTGTTCACATTCTTGTAGAACTCTGTCGTACACCTGCAATGTCACTCGTGTTTGATTGGGGATTGTTTTAAGTACAGATGTGTATGGACTGTGTCGATAGTTTGTGCGCGCACCGGCGCAGTTCGCAAATATGCGGGACGGCACACTGAGTCAGCAAGACGGTGTCCGTGTGTCGATTGTTTGTGCGCGCACCGGCGCAGTTCACAAATATGCGGGACGGCACACTGAGTCAGCAAGACGGTGTCCGACACTCGTCGGTGGTCCAAATTTGGTATACATATCGTGAAATAGAGCGCGATGCTCTGGCTTTCCATAGGAATGTGTCAAAATCAGTTGGCTGTTGGCCTCGTCATTCGCAGAGGATGCCCCCCCAGCCTGGCGTGTTCGCCCTGCCGTATGCCTCGACTCACAACGCGCACAGACGTGATCCACGTACACCATCTTCCTGTCGCTGGGCCAAGCACGAGGACCCACGGTGCGCCTTACTTCGTATGCACAGCCCACCATACTCACCCGCCGAGGCAGATGACCCAAAGAGAAGAAACGCAAGGATCTCTCTGGAACAGTGGGCAAGGAGATGACTGATCGCAGAGATGAGTCCGTATTGGCTCTTTCGTTGTGCCGCGTCATCGCCTCTCACGCCTCGCAGAGGCAGACACTTTGCTGAAAACATCTCGGCGCTCCACAGCGCCGCCATACAGCTCGTGTCACGCCCCGAGACGCATCCTATGTACAATCTCCGGATATACCCACTGT
>JBBPTO010002673.1:0-10119 GCA_038094155.1 Pulveroboletus cf. aberrans
GATCAGAGTCCGAAATTCAGACATCAGTCTCGATCAAGTTGAAGATCACGAGTTCCATTACTCACAGGGTGGCATCATGGAAAACCCTGGGTAGGTTTGGACCAAGAAGTCGCTGACCTTATCACGAGAGATGCATGCATTGCCTGTAAACTGGTGTCAGCGATATGACAGTCTTGGGCAACATCAAGGAGGGAGTTGATTTAAGAGACTGTCAAAGACACATAAAATGTTAGTACAGACATTGGAAGATGAAACGACATTTACCTGTCGAAGAATGCCAATGTGGGTCAGTGTCCGAAATCCAGACCTAAGTCTCAACCACGTTAAAGATCAGGAGTCAACCTGCACTACCGAGCTCCGTGTGACTGTTACCCACAGGGTGGCATCACACAAAGGCAGCCGCTAATGGGATGAGTCACAGGAAACCCTAAGTAGATTCGGGCGAGAGGTCGCTGACCTTATCACAAGCACACCTGCTCATGATAGGTTGAGACATTGGCCGTGGAGATGGACACGTCACAAGTGTGAACCTTTGTGAAGATCCAGGGTTGATCTGGATTGTGCGTCGCCATGGGCCCTCGAATCTGATGAGAAGTTAGTACAGAAATTGAGTGATAACCAGACGATACTCACTAGGTGTGGGCAAGCGTCGCGAATACTGCACCGACGATTTTGGTCATCAAAAGCGTGAACATTTGCGAAAGTCCAGAGGTCCTGAGTCGTGGCCGTACGATGTCGAGGAGGGTCAACCTGAGTGAAGAAGTCAGGTGGTGACTTGCTAGCCTGGATCAACGTCGTGAATGATGCATGAACACGACCTAAGATGTCACTCACATCAATGGGTGAGGGTCCGCCAACAACAAGGACACTTGCCTGTTAGTATTGTGCAGTCTGCTCGTTATCAATTATGATACTGGCTGACACGCGGTGCAATCAGCACATAGTTTGCGATGTTGTTACTACATGGTCTACACTAATGTGCTACACTATGCTACATTTACACTTCATTCACTTCAGTTGTACGGCGATGGTGGAAAAGTGGGAAAGAGTGTTCGTGGGAATTAGTTGGGCTTATATACTGGAACGAGTTCATTACCACATATGGAAACAGTAGTAAGTAAGCCGATGTGGCAGTCGCCGCATTTTTCTGGCTGAGTTTGACTGAGTTCATTCCAGTTTATAAGCCACAAATCAACACTTCTTTTTTCCCCCCCTTCATCGGCGACAAAGTACAACAACCAAATGTATTGTAATGTAGTGTAATGTAGAGTAATGCAGGGTAGTATAGCGTAGTGCAGTGTAATCAAGGAGCTAGTATGTTGTGATATACCAATTCTAACTGCACCTGCCAGATTCGAGTGGGCAACTTGGATATCCAATAAACAACCAGGCGTTGAGCACACTCCAGGCATGTACCTACACCAATTCCAAGTCCAGATCCTCATTTCACCACAGGCACTGAAGGGAAGTTCTGGGTGCAATCAGACCTGTAGTCGGGTGACCAATTCAACATGGTATGCATAAATTTACTCCAAGTACTTTCGCCCTGATCATCAGGTTCACAGATGTGAAATAAAACCCATCTCCTTCTGGTCAATCCTGGTATGCATTCACTCAGTGACTGGCAACGTCTTCATCTTAGGCATCAGAGAGGAAATTCTGAGAAGGAGCGGTGTCAGGTTATAGACTCGTCATTAGGTGACCAACCCATGGTATGATCGTTGGTGTGGTATTCGCGATGCTTGCCCATACCTAGTGAGTATCGTCTGGTCATCACTCAATTTCTGTACTAACTTCTTGTCAGATTTGAGGGCCCTTGGCGTTGTATGATCCAGATCAACCCTGGATCTTTGCAAAGGTTCACACTTGTGACATGTCCATCTCCACAGCCAACGTCTCAACCTAACATGAGTGGGTGCGCTCGTGATAAGGTCGGCGACCTCTCACCCGAATCTACTTAGGGTTTCCTGTGACTCATCCCATTAGCGGCTGCCTTTGTGCAATGCCACCCTGTGGATAACAGTCACACGGAGCTCGGTAGTGCAGGTTGACTCCCAATCTTTAACCTGGTTGAGACTTAGGTCTGGATTTCGGACACTGACCCACACTGGCATTCTTTGACAGGTAAATGTCGTTTCATCTTCCAATGTCTGTACTAACATTTTGTGCATGTCTGACAGTCCCTTAAATCAACTCCCTCCTTGACGTTGCCCAAGACTGTCATATCGCTGACACTGATTTATGAAGGTCTTTAGGACTCGTCCCCTTCTGGTCAATCTGGGCATGCGAAACTGACGTTAAACAAGTCCCAAAACTCTACACCTCGATGATCGCTAAATAGATAACACAGAAGTGATACATATTGTTTATACAGGAATCCTCCAGTTGTTAGGGTTCCTCACTGCCACCGAGTCCTTTGCAGCGAAAGGTCACTGCATCCCCCCCGCAACAGGTACGGCTGATGGTATGTGATCGGGCACAATTCTCGCTGGGGTTGGTCCTTGCAACAGCAGGGACAATACCCCGCCAAGCTGTACGTCCTCCATGACATCCAAGACCTCTGTTTCAATGTAATGCATCTTTAGGCTCTTTACGGTCATGGCGAGTTTTCTGGAGGGTGCAATTTGTCGCAAACTCAGCATCGTATCATATGCCTCTCCAGCGTTGATGTTGAACACGTTCCAGTCAGAATATTGCTGTGACTGAAATCCGCTTTGGCGCAACTTCTGAATCAACTCTGCATAGGTGCACGCTGCACAAGCAGTTGGATAAAATGCCGATATCTGATCATGAACTTACAGCGATCTGCACCCCAACCTTGGGGTAAAACCAACTCCGTCTTTTTGGTATAGATATCATATGATATCCCCCAGGTTCCTGGGGGAAGGTTGAAGAGGGCACCTGGGCTGAATGGTACTACCTGGTCATTCTCGTCCATTAAGGAGGATGAGTGAGATACCCCCCTCCCTCCACTTTTATTGTTGATTCCATAGATGACTCTATTGATGTGTTGACCAACTCGGGGATTATACGGATTGTTGGGAGGCCACTGTGCTCGATGATCCGGGTAGAATCAATGCCTATCTGAGTTCTGGGGCAATATAACTGTACATATAGCTCACATATAGCTAGCATTAGTGATTATTTCCTGCCAGATCACCAAGATCGATTGGTCTCCGAATGAGATTTGTATTACACGTTGACATTTCAAAGATAATGTGTATACATGTGGCGCAGGGGGGACACCAAAATTACAGTTCAGGGAGTTGGCATATGTAGCTAAAAATAGTGTCATCGCCATCACTGGCGCTGTGTCTGTCGCTCTTATCATCGCTATCATCACCCTCTATCTCACAGTTGCTGTCCCCATTGCCATCGAGCATTTTACCTGTTCATATGAGATTTATGAGTTCCCTGGTCTTGACACCCAGCGGGTCACTGTGTAGGGTGAGTAAATGAGAAGAAGAAAGGAAGTAAATAAAAGGAATCACACCATGTGCCTTCATACTGAATGAGAAAATGATACTTGCATGCGCAAAACTGCTGTCCCCGGACTTGGAAAATGATATCATCTTCATCCTCACTACGGGCTGGGAGAATAAATCTGCAACCAATGACAAGGGGTATGCCATTCCTGTCCCTCCAGAACACAAGATGCTTCAACTCTTCCTTGGAGATGGGATGAACCCCCAACATTGGTTGAGGGTGATGAAGCATCTTCAGGGGGGGTTTAGGACCTTCAGGGGATTCACCATACTGCTGCTTTCTGCGTTCCTGCCTGTTATGAGGTAAGCTAGATGTGCACAGATTAATTATGTAACTTACTTCAGGGAGGCAAGTTCCTTCTCGACCTTCTTACCCTCCCGCTGGGGTAGGCAACCAAAGGTATCCCACTGTAAGATTATCAAGGTTTGGGTGGCGCAAACTATTACCATCCAACTGGATGGACTAATCAGAAATGGCTTTATTTTGAATATTGAACTCACTCTTCTGGGCTGTTGACCTCAGCTTCAGTGAGCTTCTCCATCTTGAATCACAGCCTTTGCAGGTCTGTGATATCAAGGTGATGCCACTTGGTGCTGGGCTATTCCACTCGTCCCTGATCTGCCAGTGTGGCACAAAGAGCAGTGAAGTCGGCTTGTTTGGCCCTGAGCTGAGAGGCATGATCTTCAAGAATATTCATGTAATGGATGGACAGAGTGGCAAGCTCCTTGGCACCCATTCTGAGATCTGCTAGGCATAATGTATGCCCAGAGGGCTGGAAAGGAGGGGGTAGATCTTCAGCAAGAGCTGACTCAGCACGTTGGCCACACAGATTGTATGGGCTGTAGCAATGTGCGGTGGCGGTGGTGGTAGGCATGAAGGCAAGCAAGTATATCACACAAACTCCTCACCTATATATATGGAGTATTCCAGGATTTCCTGAAGGAAGATGTCCCAGGCCATGAGATTAATTATCACCTACTAGAGGATTGACTGTCGAAACAAATGAGATCACCTGTCAGATGCTCACCAGTGTCAACAGCCACCCACTGGTGATCAGTTTCGGAGTGTCATTTAAAGGGAAATTTTACCTAGTGACATAAGGAGTGACGTTCCTGATAGTTAGTTTGGAGGGTCTCCACCAGCCAGTATTCGCACGGTCATTACCAATTGCAAGTCACAGTGGCTGGATCAATATTTAAGACTGGCTTAAATATGGTGAATGTGAGACCAGCATCATGACAGATATGAATGCATTAAAGGTGGGACTAAACCAGTGAACCCTGGCTCTCACTTTGAGGAGGACACTGATCCATCCGTTGTGGAAGACTCAAAGATTAAGTCGGGGTTCACATTTAGTAGAATCCTTGTGAATGGTTAGGAATTTCCAGCATTCCGCACCGATACATAGGGGGACAGGGAGAATGAGGACTCATTTAAATGGAGCAGATCGGGAATGACAGGCTCCCTTTTCGGGGTGGTGAAAATGTTCTTTTGGTAGAGGTGGGTGACGCGCAAATCTTTGATACGCCAAAATGCGATTAGTCTACCTGAACCCTCGGCGGCATGTGTCTAGAAATAATAAACTTACCGACACCTTACTGTATGCACGTGATGAGCTTGTTAGTCGTGGTGATGCTGTTGAAGCGAAAGCATACCCATGAGAATTAGTCAGGTTTATAAACTGGAATGAGTTCCTTTTGCCCAAATTGACAAGGTGGCTTATTTGTTCCCATAATCGGTAATCACGCATAGAATACTTAATTTGCACAATGATAGTAGAAGAATGAGCATTTGAGTTACAACAGATGACAATATATCTGCAACAACGACCAAAGCTCCCAGGTGCTAATCCTTGAACAGGAAAATCAGATTTATAGGTAGTTACACCATGCAGGATCTAACTTACTGTTAATTCTATGATGGCGACTAATCCGTCAGCAAAGCACCAGCAAGCAATGTGCAACAAAACTCGAGTAGGGGAAACACATTCAATATTGTCAGATAAAGATGCCGAGTAAAGCCGAGCTGGAAAGTATGGTAAGGGTCGACTGTGCCATATGTTGCTGAAAGGTGTCACTGGACAGCAAACCAAACTTGACCTGTCTCTTCAAATATATAGTTAATGCAGCCAGGAACTGGGTCTTTACCCTCATGTGAATAGAACAAGATGAGACTGTTCAACTGTATACCACACCTCCAGTCCAGAGGTGGGCACAAAAAGTCAGGCAGCCCCTGCTTGTTAGGGGCCAAAGGTCATATGGAATGGATGCTTGTATTTTGGACAAGTAATCATCGGGTAAGAGCAGTGTGTCATCCGTAAGGTTGCCTAGAATATGCTTGTTGAACAGTTTAGCCAAATCTTTTATGGCAGGTGGGGACTTGGGTCTAGAAAGCAAGCGATGGAGCCTCGATGCTTGGATAAATCACTCTAAACACGTTTTCTCCAATTGGCCTGGGAGAAATAGTGGTTGGTGACATAGTGACTTTTAGAGGGTAACTGTACTTGCCAGAACAATGGTTGGTAGGAAGACCTTGAAGTTGGCCAATGAGACACTCAAAAGGAAAGCACCACCATGACCATACAGGTCCAAAAAGGCGGAGGTAATCATGAATATGACATGCCATGTGTCCATTTGGGCACATAGTAGCATTGGGAAGGACCTTCTGTAAGGATCCTAACCAGTTCAAGATACAAGCCTGGTAAGCGTTAACCCGGGTTTCTGTAGTGACACAGAAACAAGCAATGCGGATTGCTTGTATAAGTTCCATTGCGTTATCAAGGATACTGCACAATTGACCCGCAATCTCTGGAGATGGGTGTTGCAATGTCTCTCCCCATATGCTCACGAGCGCTAGGGGAATATAAACTGTGGCCATTGTGCGCCATTCATCTGCCTTCAGGGTTCCAGCCTTCGCTTGGCCAAAGTTTGCCAGTACAGACCTAATGAAGGGCAGTCAGCAAAGTAGCTATTTGAGTCGATTGAGGGTATTGACCTTAGCCATGATGGTACATCAGTATTTTGTACAACAAGCTGGATGTGCCGCACAACTTCTTGGCTGGAGGTTTGAACTTTTGACTTAGCCTTCATTGGCTTTGTTTGACACTATGGCACATTTAGATAGTGTCCGAGCAACTGAGGAGCTACATACCCATTCAATCAAAGTTTTGATCCAGTGCGCCTTCAGCAACTTACCGCAACTGTTGGTTGGTTTTAGACTGAGGCTAGCAGCTACATACTGGAGGGCAGCAGAGTTCTTTGCACAAATTTTTCGTTCTAAATTAGCTAGATGCTGGATAACACAAGAGTCCTCGTCTTTGGCAGCAGCATCATCAACCAGTGTGAGGAGGAGCACATGGATGCTAGCAATCTGTTTGTGCTCCTTTTCCGTGAGGGCCATTGCTTCACTGCCATCTGGGGTTTTGAAGACATGGGTAAAAGCTGGTCGTGATTCTGCCTCTGCCTGGGTTTGAAGAGCAGTTGACATGGTGAAGCCAAGGTTCTCCTGAAAGTGAGCTTGAGCCAGTTCCTCCAACAAGCAGTGCATTGGATCCATGATGAGCTGCCGTGCGGGGTCCCAGTATGGGAGACGCCAAAGGGTGGACCAGCGTACATCGTATTTGACAAATAGTCGATGTCGCTCAACAGAAGACTGAGCACTTCTGTACAATCCAGCATATCGACATAATGTATCCTTATCATGCAAGGCCCAGTCCGGATCACTAATATCAGTTCTTCCGAGAGTCTTGAGGTGATAACAATGACAAGCGCTGCAATAAAAGTGACTTGTAGCGGCAGCTAGCTGGGCAGTCTTGTGGGCGGCTGGGAGATCGCATACAACACATGCAATGGCAGACCATGTAATGCGTTCTGTGTGAAGTGCGGTGTGCAAGAACTCGATGCCTCTTGTCCAGCTTTCCAGCATATCATCGATGAGAGGGTCGAGGAAGAAATTGAGTTGGTCACCAGAGGGCTCATTAGGACCAGGGATGATGCCCGCCAGATACATATTTTCTGTCTTATAGCAGACCTCAGGAGGCAGGTTGAGACATGCACAAGAAATGACCCCCAAGGAAGTCTTTGCACTACATGGCGAGTTTCCATCAATGTTAAAAAAATCGACATTGAGGGAGAATAGAAATTGCCCTTCACCTCTGCGATCAGCGAATAAGGTTGAGTCACAAGGTCCCTTCAACGTTCGAATGAATTCCACATCCCAGACATCTGTCATGGCAAGTGGAGGATCCACAATGTTCTCCATCAATTTGTTGCACAGCCGATCCATCAGAATTTTGAGCTCAGGGTGAGCTAGAAGACCAGCCAGATAGTCGTGGAAATGGTGGTAGATGAAATTTTTGATTGGGCATTTGGAACCATCATCAGGATCGTGTACGAGGAGGGTATTGCAAGGTTCTTGATCTGGGAATGGTTGATTTGTGCAGCTGGTAGGGTATGATGGGATCATATCCACAATATTTGTGGGCTTGTAGGCACAGCTGCATTTTGAGCAAACCGCAAATGTAGTAGTTTGACTTCACAGGTCAAAATGTGACAATGCCGTCTTGATGGACTTCGGTACTTGCCCAAGTATGTGGTCCCACAGCATTGTTGCATTGGAGTTGATTGCTTGAAATGTGACGCTGAGGATAAGGGTTGCAATCCCCAAAAGCAGATCTCCAGCTGCACAACTTAAACCGAAAAATACAATGCCGATGACACTGAGGAGGAGTGAGACCTGGGAAACTTCCTCGCAACCATCGCTTGGGAACTCAAAGTGATGGGCTATGAAGAGTTTAGTAAGGCCCGACAACAAAATGCAACCATTGACTTACATGAATCATATTTGATGGGATCATTCTGAGCAACCGTTTCACTGCAATCAAGATGCCCCTTGAGTTCAATGCATGAATGGAGAATGGAACTTCTGTGAGAAATGATTGAAGGAACTTGTCGATTGACACAGGCTAAATGTTCTTTCACTAGTAGCAGGTCATCGCGTAGTCTACATCGTATCTCCACAGAAGACAAAGGCAGAGACATGGCCTCCCTGCTAATAAACTCAACTCAGGCCTCGATTGAGTCCAGTACTCTGTGCGATTTAACTGTGCACTGGTTGCACTCCTGCTTTGAGGATGACGTGCTAAGGATAACTCACAAAGTCAGGCGGAGCATAGCATAATTGCACAGAATCCCTACTTTTCTCGCAAGATCGACGCCAGCTTGAATTAATATCCCCCGACAATGTAAAGCTAGACATGAATGAATAACAGATCCAGAAGATTAGTTGAGATCACTGACAACTCTGATATTGTAGCTTTGCCAATCACTGGAGTGAAACCATGAACAGTACTGTTTGTGGTTGACCTTCCGCTGATAGTGAGTAATGGTCAGTCAGAGAAAAGTGAATAACTCACGATATGAGTGACATTTCCCCCATTGCTGCAGCAAGATCGTCAATTGCAGAGTCTGCTCTTGACAGGGTTGATTCGCTACTGCAGGCTTGGCAAAGCAGTGATTCCACAGCAGATCGGCGAAGGTCGGTAGTGTTATTTTCCTGGGAAGTTTGGATGCCACAGAGATGGATATTTCAGTACCTTGAGGGGATCAATTTGCCTCCAGGGTTTCAAACCACACCTTCCATATCCACTTCGGAGCAAAGAGCACAAAAACATCGGTAGCATTGATCTTGAGCGGGCATGAATGATGCACATTAGGGTGGTGGAGGACAATTGGCCAGGAAAGACTAAAATATGGATACATTGTCACAGTGATGGCATGGGGACAAGGATGACATGCTTACAGTACAACAGTAGTGTAAATAATCACCTCAACCAGACCTTTCCCAAAAAAACCTGATGGCATGGGGACAAGGACAACACTCTTACAACAGTAGTGTAGATAATCGCCTCAACCAGACCTTTCCCAAAAACGAAACAATCAATGGGAAACCAGCCTCCCCTACCTACATACCATACACCACTATCTAGGTATCGATCAAATCTAATCTGCAACATATATGGTACACTTTATATACCATGATCAACAGTTAATGGAGGAATATTTTGAGATTTTGCCCTTGAAGCGCTGCACAGCACAAAAATGCTGTGCGGATGTTGTCTCCATCATTTAGGGCAATCCCGTATGACAGAGACAAGGACAGCTGTGTCAGATTTGGGAAAGCACGAACCCAGTCGCTGCAATTCATCTGTAACTTGTGTCAGGATGCTGACTTGCCTTCACATGATGTGGGAAGCTCACAAGAACGTCTCTGCCCTCGATAGTGCCATGAGTTGAAATACAACTCAAGCAGAGGCGTGTTGCCCTGCAAGTACAGCTCTTCCCTTCAGGAAAGGAGAAGCTTGCCTCCACAACTGGTTTGAGAGCATTAAAAAAAAATCACCAAATCATTGAGGTCGATGAACATTTGCGTGCACACAATGACCTTCGATAAGTAACAGTATTGTGAATTTATTTCTCTGACAGACAGCATTACAGATTTGATGGTCCCTGGATTTTGAAGGTGAGGGCCCAAAGCTGATATGTATGCAATAGAGCCATGAAGACACCGCAGGTCAGGAAGGTTGACCTTTACTCCAGGATCCGATGCAAGGGAGCCTTTCTGACACATCATGAA
>JBBPTO010002674.1:0-10115 GCA_038094155.1 Pulveroboletus cf. aberrans
TCTTTAGTAACATGAATAGTGTATTACCACTATGGTCTGCCTGTATTAACAGAGCACAAGACCTAGTGTTTGATTCACAGAATCTTAACACATACTGATCAAGCAAATTTAAATGCAATGATTGTTCCATGAAATCCAGCAGCCCATCTCCTGCAAGTGACCTTGAACATATTCCACTTTTTTTTTTTTTTGCTTCCAACTTGAAACATTGGTTTCACTGGCATGCTGGTCATGTCCAGACAATTGCGAGTGTCCATACTAACACTATTAACACAAGCACTCATCATGGTAACCACTGGTGACTAGGGAGATTCTGCCGAGTTTTCAATAGTCACTGATGTAGTCTCAAGCCATGATACCCAGTTATAGAATAAGTGGGCAGTAGCAATGACTTTAATTGGATTTTGAAAGGGCAGGTGTTGCTGCTTCAATTTGCTTGCAGGGTTTTATGTTCTCTTCGACTCATGATCCAACACAACATACATTATACATGGGCTACATTCATTTCTTCTCTCTTTTTCTTATCATGATCACTCCCATTGTTGTAGTTGTCACTGCCAACCTGGACAAAGATAAATATGCGGAATATCTGCCTGCACTATTGCGGGTACAGAGGAACTCCCAATTGCTGCAGGCAAGAAGTTGATCCGATAATAATATATGAAGATAAATATACAGTGAGATTTTCTACAGGCCATCCTTCATAACATGGTGTATGCCTGTTGACAACAGTGCACACAGGCTTGGATGTTCTGCTATGGGCCTCGCAGCCTGTCAAGTGGCTGCCTGGGCAATGTAGTACTGTTCCTATGTTGTGTTAAAGTGAGTGATAACCAGTGCAAGTGAACATAGATCAATGTTGATATTACCTCTCATGATTAGCACAGGGGCCAAGCATTCTGCCAGCCTCCAAGATTAACACCTCAACCTCAACCTGAAATTCAACCTCTGTATCAATTGTATGAAGATCAGGAGGTAGCACACCAGGCAGATAAAGGCATTGGATGCACAGGGCAATGCGGGGCTGAGGGAAGGGGAAGTTGTATTTGCATGTGACAAATGCATTATGGGAAGCAACATCAGCAATTTATCATGTGGCTTGAAACATCTTGAAACGTCTTAGTGGCCTTGTACAAGGCTGACCAGACTCTAAGACCACAAAAATATGAAAGATTTTTAGGTTACGTCCTGTCTTGTTTCGGTCCTGCAAAGACATAAAATATCTGACTGCCCAAAGAAGCACAAGTCACATGAGGTGCCTCACGAGTCATTCCACCAGATGTCAATCTGCTGACAGTGCATGCCCAGTAGAATACTGCCACACTTGTGTATAATTGTAGTCAAATCCTGGGGTGTTGAACCTCAGAGCAAGTGTACACAATAGCCCTAGATATCTGCATGGATGTGGAAACCCATCATGGTTTATAGATATATGGGAATCTGTGGGTATAGGTGATGGATGGCCCTCAACCGTACCCATGCCCATACCCATGCCCACATGGTATGACTATGCTAGGAACACAAAGGTAGCATCACATAACATTGTGTCAGTCAAAAAATTGCATCATGTAGTGTTAGCCATAGCACAGCATATGAAGGTTTGCATCAGAACCACCCTACTCAGCCTGGATCTTGATTTATTGTTCTTATTAAGTTGTGCCACTGCAAGCAGAACAACTGTAGATCCAATTTGCAAATTCATGCTGATAATTACACCCACACTGTGGGCATGTGTGATCTGTGGATGTTGATTGTGTGCATTACCTGTTACAGTCACTTCCACACCCCTTCTGATGTTTTTGACCCTTCCAACACTTCCAACCACACTTAGAATGTTTGACACACTGGAAGTGATGCTTCCAAACTTGGAAGCCTGGGAAGCTCAGAAGCGCAGGAACTTGGAAGCACAGTGTAAGGAGCTGTAGCTCCTTAGGTTCATATCTGGTCTATTCATGTCTGGTTGACTTTTTCTAGGTCATCTACAGTCTCTCTCAAGCATGCATTCAAGCTGCACATCATCCATGTCCCATCTGTCGTCGATCTGGTTCTGGTATACTCTCTATTGTATGTATCTGGTCCATCCAGGTCCAGTTTCCTCTCTTTTCTTTGAAGTACTTACCACTCTCCACCTGTTCATATAACTGGATGTGGTGCAGCAGTGGTCATATTTCCTTTTTTTATTGTCAGTGATCTGTCCCCACTGATAATGGGATGATGGACACTATTTTTAATTACAGACACTTTATGTCATGGCTAGGTTAGCTGTCAGTCAAAAGTCAATGGAAATGCCCTGACTATAAAATTTGTACCCTCCAAAATTGTGAACACTTTTTTTCAACTCATCAGATCTCCGTCTGACTTCTGTGGGATGTTTTCCTCATTTCTGTCCTCATCGTCCTCATCGTTCTCCTTGCACTTGGTCCTCATCCTTGACTGGGTACTTTCAATCCAGTAAACTCACACTACTGGATACTCACCAGATCCCTCTCAAACTCGCAGGGAATGCTGACCCTGTCCCCTTCTCACCTTACAACCTTTAGTAATCCCTTATGGACAAGTACTACTTGTACCCTTTTTTACTTATTGTCTACCTCAGACTAGTCTGGTGATTGGCATCTCACCCATTTTATTTGTCTTTCAACTGGAGCCCACTGTGAGGGATTCCAGGTTGTTGAGAAGGACACTCAGGCCTACTCCCCAGCGTTTAGATCTTGAGAGTATCCTTTCTGATTTTCATTGTCTCAATCTATCTTCCAATTTAAATTTCCTGATTCCAGTAATGCCAGATAGGGCTCATCATCGACGACTCAGCACCCCTGCATCATCTCCTTTCGTTTCCAGTGCATTTAATCATTCTACCCCAGCTCATAATGCTGCTTTCTCCACTAACCGCTCATTAATTTTTGCTCCACTTTCACCCTTGACCTCAGTCTTGGCATTAACTTCATTACCTTCATCTTCCCCTTCATCCCCATCCTTGTCTCTTGATTTTCTATCTGACCCTCCTCATTATCCCTCTGAAGCTGGAAGCTCATTCAGTTCCTCATCCGAGCCTTCTTCATCCAGCTCATCACCTAGTCTTCCATATATCTCTCTCCATCACAATGACTTTTCTCATCTTCCAATACCACATTCTATTGTTAACCTCTCACAGAACCTCATCTGCGCACTGAATCTGATACCAATGGCCAGTCAACCTCAACCCTTTCACATACCTCTCTAAGGTACTCCAAATGCATCCAATTTTGATGGCAAGATGCCGTCTCAACTCCCCCAGTATCTAGAGAATATCAACCAGATTGGTGATCAAGCGGCTCTCAATGACACCAGTAAAATAAAGGCTGTGATCTGGTATGCGAAACTAGATGAAGCCAAGGTTTGGGAAACCATCCCAGAGATGACCACCAACCCAGCAGATTGGGTTGCATTCATCACAGCCATCAAAAAGTCGTATCCCAGATGCAAGGGTATCAACTGCTTCTGCCATGCTGATATCCAGTACCTAGTGGAGGATTACCAAAAGAAGCAGATGTGTAACCAGGATGACCTGGGAGAGTATACCAGAAAGTTCCATAAGGTTGTGGTGGCATTGATTGCTAACAATAAGCTCTCAGAAGTGGAGTGAAACATGATCTTCCTCACAGGATTTTCAAGGCTGCTATAGAATTGTATCCAGACCCAGTTGACTATAGTCAAACTGGATCACCATCCGGAGGATCCTTATACAATGGAAGATGTGGTTGTGGCAGCCAAATTCTTGCTGTCTGGATCTGCACTTCATTCTACCCTGAATGCGTCCAATATTCTCTCCTGTTCCCAATCATCCCATCAGCCTTGCTATACTTTGCCCCTGTCCTTTCCTCAAAGTTATAACCCACCTCCAGCTCTGAAAGTGGAGTCGAATGCAGCTATGCACACTACACTGCTGTGCAAATTCTGTGCTGAACCTGGGCATTTTACCCGGACCAGCATCATTTGTTTGGAGTATCTTCAGACTGGGAAAATGATCCAAGGTCTGGATGGCAGGCTTTACCTGCCAGATGGGTCAGAGATTCCATGAGTACCAGGCGGACAATGTCTCAAGGACATGGTAGATCATGTGATGAAAACTTCTCAGTCTACCCAGGCTTCATTGTCTGGAGCAGCTGGCACTCACATCACTACCAGTATCCTGTCTGCTACTTACTCAGATACCCCTGCTGTCTTAGATATCGATTCATATGCCTACATCCTGGCAGAGGATCCAGAGCAAGGATCTGCTCCTGTCTCAGTGGATACTGATTTTCAACCCTACTTAGCGCAGGCTTGGGCTTCATTCCAAGTGGATAAAGCATCTAAGGATAAGGGAAAGAGAGTCTGCTTCGAAGGTGTTCAGGTTCTGCTGCACAAGTGACCTGACCCTCAGGCAGCTACAGTATCTGAGGAGCTCCTCTCTCCTGAACTTCAGCAGTTGTCATCATCATCCACTCCATCTATGTTGAGTGGTCTGTTGAAGAAATTGGATCATTCTCCTACTCCTCGTATCACACATCCAGTTCTGGCTTCTTAGGCATCTGGTGCTGGTACTGGATCTATCAATCTGTCCCCCTACCGAAACCAGATGTTCCCTAACACCCAGTATAAGTATTCTTTCCCTTTAGAGGATGATGCTGCATCTCGTCAAGTCCTGGAATGGGTGTTAGACTCCAGTGTTCCAGTTCTGGTTAAGGAGCTGTTCACTGTCTTGCCTGAGTTTCGAAAACAGTTTTGAGATCTCACCATGGTGAAGCATACTACCAACCCATCTATTAACATTGCACAGGTACATGAGCTATCTGGAAAGGATCCGGCAGGGGTTGGTCACAAATATGGTGACCAGATCCTCCACAATGATGATGGCCTCATTATTGCACATCATAATCTTCCACTATGAGCCATCGAGGCCAAAGTAGGTGATTCTGGGCATGTGCTTTTGGGCATCCTTGATTCGGGATCTGAGATCATTGTGATGCCAAAGAGGATTTGGAAAGAACACAGGTTGCCCATCTGGTTGGACCATCTTATGGAGATGCCATCTGCAAATACCAGTGTGGACTCTATCATTGGTGTTCTCGAAAACCTCTTGTTGGATTTTAGTGCCAGTGATGTCATGGTGCAGGTTCAGATCTTGGCAAAAGCTAATTTCAACCTGTTACTTGGGCATCCCTTCCACTGTTTAATGAGTGCTAAAACAGAGGATTTCCTGGACAGTTCGCAGACTATCATGCTGTGTAATCTGAATAGCAGGAAGCAGTATATGCTGCCGACCCAGTCATGGTCTGAAGGTTGCCCATGCTGTCAAGAGCAGTTGCAATGTAATAGCAATCAATCAGATTTGGAGATGGGTTTTTAGATATTGATGATCTGCCTCATGATTGGGGAGAGTCCATTCATTCATCCATTCCACTTGTTTCCACTTGTCACTTGTCATGTCTTCCCCTGCTTTCTGTTGGGCCAATCTCTCCTGTGTTGTATTACTCCTTCCTATCTGCTATGCAATCTGCCATTAACCTGGATGTTGTTTCTGCATTGTCTTCCATTTACTTCTATGATACAATTTCTCATTCTTTGGCATACAAACTGGTTGCTAAAAAGGTCTGGTTGGTCATCACACCAATGGATGAGGAGTTCTGGATCACCCGGACCCTCCTGGATGATCCTCTTGCTGGTCTTAAACTGCTACCTACCATTCCTCCTGACTTCTCTCCTGGACATTGTTTCATTCAAGAATGGGCTGACAAACTAGATCTTGATCTGGTGAACTGGCTTTGGCCAGATGAGATCAAACTCGTTCGTTGGCTGGTCTGGGACCACGAAACCACCTTTGCTTGGGTACCAACCAAGTGTGGTCGCTTGGATGAGCAATACTTTCCTGCTGTAAAAATTCCTTCTGTACTCCACACTCCATGGGTGTTATGAAATATTCCTGTTTCTCTGGGTATGTGGACTGATGCTATCCAGATAATCAAGGACTGGATTGCATCTGGCACATATGAGCTGTTGACCACTGCATACCGGTCCTGCTGGTTCTGTGTCCTGAAACAGGACAAAAAGTTGCTTCACCTTGTTCATGACCTCCAGCCTCTGAATGGTGTTACAATCCAGGACTCTTTCACTCCCCCATCTGTCAAACACTTCACAGAGTCCTTCGCTGGATTCACAGTGTATGGGATGATGGACCTGTTTACTGGATATGACCAGCATCCGCTTCATCCAGATTCATGGGACCTTATGACTTTCAATAGTCCTATGGGTTCCCATCGTCTTACTACTGTTCCAATGGGTTACACTAATGCCATGCAGATATACCAGGCAGATATGGCCTTCATCCTCCAGGACAAGATTCCTCATTTTACTTATCCCTTCATTGATGACCTGCCAGTCAAATCCATCACCACCCAGTACCAACAACCAGATGGATCCTATGAGATGATCCCTAACAATCCAGGGATCTGCCACTTCATTTGGGAGGTTTTTCAAGTCGTTCATCACATCCTTCAGCAGTTGCAGAATGCTAGTGCTACTTTGTTAGCTAAAAAGTTTGTTTTAGCTGCACCAGATGCTATGATCATTGGGCACAAATGTATGGTGGATGGATGCATCCCTCACAAAGACAAGGTCCAAAAGATCCATGATTGGCCAGAATGCCAGACCCTAACACAGGTATGCAGATTCTTAGGTGTGTGCAGAGTACTCCACATTTTCATTCATGATTTCACTTCTATTGCATGTCCATTGGTTAACTTGACCCGGAAAAATGTTTTGTTTAAATGGGGTGAGCCTCAGCAGATTGCAATGCAGTGTCTCAAGGATGTGATCTACACCTCTTCTGCCTTGCGCAGCTTGGACTATGAGTCTGGCCATGAGGTGATCTTGGCTGTTGATACTTCATTGATTGCAGTTGGGTACTTCCTGTCCTAGAAAGGAGAGGATGGAAAAAGGTATCCAAACTGGTTTGGCTCGATCAGTCTAATGGACATTGAGAGCCGGTATTCACAGGCCCAACTCGAGCTTTACAGGCTCTTCCATGCACTTTGCACCATGCAGATCTTCATTTTTGGTGTCACCAACCTGACAGTTGAGATGGATGCAAAGTATGTCAAGGATATGATTAAAAATCCTGACCTACAACCCAATGTGACCATCAATCAGTGGATCACAGGTATCCTTCTTTTCACATTTCATCTCATTCATGTCCCTGCATTATGGCACACTGCTGCTGATGGACTCTCATGATGTCCTTCATCCAAGGATGATCCACCTGAGAATGATGACTATGAGGACTGGCTTGACTGAACTTATACATTTTCTGTTGTCCTTTTCAATGACCAGCTACCTTCACCCAGTTCCACCCCTCACCATTCTAGACATCCAGCATTGACCCACCATCTGCCAGATCATTGTTCCATGTTCTAGCTTGTTCTGGATGGTTGACCAGATGATCCAGGGATCCCTTGTTTGCTCAAGGCTCTTGCCAAAGAGGCTTGCATTACTCTTATCTGGGAGTTCCTCACCACTCACATTTGTCCTTCAGACCTATCTGACTCTGACCAAACTTCCTTCATCAACTTGGAGACTCACTTTTTCCTTCTCAATGGCTCTCTGTACCATTGTGAGCCACATGGCCACCATCAACTAGTCATCCCACCAGAGCACCAGTATGGACTGATCCAAGAGGCTTACAATAGTCTCAGGCACAAAGGTGTCTTTATGGTCCAGACCCGGTTGCTTCTACAGTTCTGGTGGCCTATGTTGATAGATGATGTCAAGTGGTACATGAAGACTTGTCACAAGTGCCAAATTTGACAGACCCAGAAGTTGCATATCCCTCTGACCATCCCCACTATTGGCGGTCTATTCTACAAGGTTCACATTGACACTATGTTGATGCCACATTCCAGCGGATACCAGTACATTGTTCAGGCCTGGTGCACACTCACTGCATACCTGGAATGGCAGATGCTGCGATCTGAGAACGCATCTGCTATTGCCTCTTTCATTTTCAAAAGTATCCTGTGCTGGTGGGGCAGTGTATTCAAATTAGTTACTGACAATGGATTCTCCTTTGTGCAGGCTCTCGATATTCTTGCCAGCCAGTATGGCATCCACCATATCTGGATCTCTTCCTACAACTCACAGGTGAGTGGCATGGTTGAACAGTGTCACTATGATGTCTGGGAGGCCATTGTCAAAAGTAGTTTGGGAGGGGAGGTTTGCTGGCCTTCAACTGCTCACTCCGTTTTCTGGGCAGAGCACATCACAACTCTTAAATCCACTGGCCTCTCACCATACTTTATGGTACATGGTGTTGAGCCACTTTTTCCTTTTAATCTATCTGAGGCTATGTTTCTTGTGCTGGCTTTGGCTTCTGATCTTGTTTCTAGAACTGCCCTGATTACATGGCAAGCTTCTCAGCTTCAAAAGCATTAGGAAGATATTGACATGATGTGGATGCAAGTCCTGCAGTCCTGGTTCATGACATTGAAGCAATTCAAGGTGCAATTCAAGAACCAGATCCATGATGTTGAGTACTATCCTGGCAATCTTGTTTTGGTCTGGAACTCCTGGATTGAAAGAGTTAAACCAGAAGACAAAGCCACAGTATCTCAGACCAATGGTGGTACTTCACAGGACCACCAGTGGATTGTATTTACTGGCCAAGTTGGACAGTGCCATCTCTAAGTTGAGGTATGCGGCTTTTCACTTGCTGCCTTACTTTCCAAGGACAAAGATCACCATTCCAGTTACAGATCTGACCAGATTGGATGATAACAAGTTAGACAAATATAAAGCTGAGGAAGATGGAGAGTACAAAGTTGAGGAAGATGGAGAAGTGGTTCACAAAGACTAGCTTCTCTCAAAAACAAAAACAAAAACAAAATATGACATCCATTTCTCTATCTCTGTTCCATCCTGGGTTTCATCTGGTGCTCCCTGTCCCATTCTGGTTCTTCATCCAGTGCTCTCTATTTCATCCTGGTTCCTGATCTGGTGCTCTCTCTCAGACAGGTCTCTCATTCTCCTACAATACTAAATAAAATAAAAAGCCAACAGAAAAACGAAAAACATTTAAACAACAAAAACAATGCCCTCCTATGATAGATTCCAAATACTGTCTTCTCTCTTACGCAAAGTCCCCCTCGTCTCTCAAACTCTACTTACTTACATTTCTCTTCCTTTTTCTTGTCTTTTTCTACTGATCCAGCATTGATCTGGTATCGGATACCAGACATCTGGTTTCATCTGTGAAGGTATAGATGTGGAAGCCAACTGATGAAGACAAGTCAAGCGGATGCTTGCAACCCAGTGTTGTGTTGTCACTCCTGTCTCAGACCTCTTTCTTTTCCTTTACTTAGAGACCAGTCAGATCACACAGATGGACATGGACACAGATATATGCATTGAGACTTGTACATGATGGGATATGCAGGAGACAGAGAGAAATTTCTATCTACTGGAACCCAACCTATCTATGTTTTGTTGGATCTGCCCTAGATCCTTCTGCCAGTGGCCTATTTCTGCTGCCATCTCTGCCACTACTTCCTTCACCTCCTTCATCCGAGCCTGCATGCTGAGAAGCCATGCCTTCAGGTGCTTAGCCTTGTAGGAGAGGCATTCCTTCATGCTGGCATGGCCTAGCTTCATCGCTAGCTGCTTCCTGGCTGCCAGTGAAGGAGGGGCTGGCTCCTCCTCTTCATTATTATTGCTGTCATTTACAACCGGGATGGGATCTGGGCACTGCTTCTGCCACTTTGAATGCGCTACTGAATGTGTTGGTTGTGATCTGAATTGAGAAACTCACACTTAAGGGGTGTGGGTGCCTTGCCCTTTCCCTTGGGCATCTCCTCCTCCTTCTTTGGCCACTGCCCCTGTGACTTCTTGCACTTTGCCTTCTGTTTCTTGCAGATGTTGCACATCCACCCATCTGATCCAGCACAGACCACCTTCATCCTTGCACACAGGATGCATGGTGTCACATGCCAGATCACCTGTGGCTCATCCCCTTTCTTCGATGGCCCTGCCTTGCCCTTGTCATCCTTGTCCTCATCATCAGCCCTGGGCAACCACTTGTGCTCTGGACAGGTCAGTTCATCTTC
>JBBPTO010002675.1:0-10113 GCA_038094155.1 Pulveroboletus cf. aberrans
GTGAAAGGTAACTAGTTGTTCAGTTTCACCATGAAAGAGACATACAACGAGTCGAAGGTCGCGCTGCATCTTCGCCTCGAAGATTGGGATTCCAGTGGACTCATTAAGTCTCTTCTGATTGTCGTCCGAAAAGTGTCCTCTCGAAAGTTCCCTATCATAACGGTCAAATTGCCCGACGACAGATAAACGACAACTTACCTGATCTTCTTCGCAACGATTTTCAGTTTGCTCCTATCACCGTCGGCTAACTCGCGTAGTTTCTTGGAAGCATCAATACCAATTATGATACGCCATTCCCCGAAGCCATTCGCATTTTCAGAGTAAAGCGCGGCTTTCATGGGTTGAACCCTGGGATACCCAGATGGTCTTGCTTCTGTGGACTCGGTGAGGTCTATGTTCTGTTTGATAGACGAATAAACGGTTGTGTCCCCTGGTGCCGAGATATAGGCATCTTTCAACAGCTGTGAGAGGGATGGTTCCAAAAGTAGCTCGAGATAGAACTATAGATGCATTGAAATGGAATCTGAACTCCAGCGAGCCTGCGACGCACATTCAATATCCTTTTGAGATTGTCAGCAATCTCGTGCGCCATTCGCATCGCCTCTGCATTATTAAGAGGGACCTTGGCCCCTAGCTTATCGAAAGGTGTCGTGTCGATGGAGGGACCATTGTTCTTATTCTTGCGCTTCTGTTTCTTCTTTTTTTTGTTGCGGACGAGGAACCCAGAGAATTTATCGTCGTTATTCTCTTGGAATTCTGGACATTCTAAAGGGCTCGTGGGAGTAGGGTCAGCGGCTGTATACATCAAAAATTCAGTAGAACAAAGCAATTTGAGGACAGGCAATGCATCCTCTACATAGACTTTATGCCGCCCTATGTGGCGGAGGGTGTCAGCGGGAAAAGGATCAGTGGTAAAAGGGTCAGGAGGCATAGCAAATATGACAGACGAGATTCTACGGAGTAAAACAGACGCAGAAGAATTCTCGACGAACGCAGGATCGGTAGGGTAGGTGGCCAGGATCCTGTGGACCAACAGCCCAGCGCTTGGCAAGACTGGATGCACGTCAGATGCCAGCAACATCCGAACAAAGAAAAAGAGACTCACCTGAGAGGATGAACTCGAAGAGATTGGGGATGGAACACAAGTCCTGAAGTATCAGGTCCAGAGGAACGTCTGGTCCTGCTAAACAGGACTCGAGCATCCTCAATGCTGCAGCAAGCCCATCACTATCAGCGAGCGCACTCGCGGCGAGGGACTGCAGATCAAGGTCAGCCGTTTTATGCTGGCTCGATTTCACCGTACAGCTAATACGATGAGGCATGGTTAGCACAAAAGAATCTCAACGAATCTCAGCAATGGTGTCCGCCTTTTATGGCCCGGGGCGACGACTCGGAAAATGCCACCAGGAACACGAGGTTTGAGACCTGGCACTGTATCATGCTACAAAGTGTGGGAGCTTCTAGTAGGAAGCTGTGCCACTGGGTAGAGAGCGGATTCGTTCGATAAGGTAGCTTTTAGCAAAGGGTCTAGGGTGACCGCAAAGATGCTCTCAAAGTGGGCGGGCTTCCAAATGAGCTGTCCCGTGTTGGGAAGCCGAGATTGCACGGTCTTGCCGTGGAGAAGCGCATGATCGCATCTATTACGTAATAGTTGCGAAGTCGCAGCTCCACAGAGATACCCTGTACCCGTACTGGCTCGTGCTTAAGGGTCACATATCCTCGTGTTAGTAATACCAATCTATAATACCCTGATAAAACAGTTGGCATAATGGAAGCAGGCGATGCCGGCATACTTTTTTCTTGTTTCATGATTGAGTTTCCAGCAAGGAATGAATTAATGACGGACGGTGCACGCAACCTCAACGGAAACATGTGGTTGACAATCTCAAGAGGCATACCAATTCGCTGTTCGACGCGATCGTGGGATAGTCTCCAAGCCCGTCGTGAATATGAGATTACTGCTGCATTGCTGAAACGAAATGAATCATATCACCAGCATCTCTCCTCAGGCCCCTTGATCAGTGTGACGACACGCAGATGTGTAAGTAAACCCGGTTCTGGGGCTCGACACCCACGATCAGTGCATCTTCCGTATAAATATAGGCTGTTATGTGGGGAAAAGAGGAAAGTCGGATGGATTGCCCCGGGCCAGTACAGAAGTTGTGTAAACTTTGGAGGATGTATGCATGGGGAAGGATTGCGTGCACACGAGCGATATGGTGCTGTCATGAAGGCCTGCGCCGAACAGGAAAGAGGCCCTTGCTTGGAGCTAGCGGAAGAATCGATGGTCTAGCGGGTCTGGCCATGGGGCTATGCTGAAACGAGATTAAAAAAATCATGGACTACAGACTCGGCAGACTCATCATGTTGGAGGATGCGAGGGAGAGAGCAAGAGCGCTCTTCGAATCGCCCGGATGGATAGGGCCGCACACGGGTACGAGTAACACCGCGGTATTTCGGTGACGGGTTAGTCTGGTGACCAGCCCGTGTGAGGTGCCCGGGCCGCGGTCCTGCGGATCAGGCAAACCGTCGATAGATGATCTGGAAAATCTCGTTCCAGGGCAAAGGGGGATTGCGGATTCGCCATCGCACGTGGTGTTTGACCAATGAAACAACGCATGTTTGCGTCGATGAAAATAGAGAAAACGATTGTTTTGCAAACGAATAAATCGGGTGAAAATAACCCCTAGTAGGACGCGCGATAGATCGGTATGCTCTCGTCGTTCTTCGTTCGATCATGGACGCGCCTACGGTTGTAAAAACAGTCCTCGACGTCCCCCCGCACCTCATGCACGAGGTCGCGCATATACGCATCGGTTCGGACCGGCTTCCTGAAGCCTTTCTCGCAATCTTAAATGATACGGACAACTTGAAGCTCGATGCCCTCAAAGCGTGCGTAATTATTCACATTCTATCGTCGGAATGTATCATTACGGGAGAATTTCAACCGAGCCACATTGGAAACTCTGTATGGGCGTGATTCTATCATACCAACTGGTACTGGTAGTGGGGGGCTCACCCCCCACACACCCAGGTGTGAGCTTCAAGTAATTAGTCAAAGAGTTACAGTAGCAATATATATCCTCTGTGAATTATAACTGTCAAAACCACATGATCTCCAACCTTCCTCCAGACTCCTGTCAAAGTATGACTCTGGTACAACTCCAGCACAACTTCAAGGGTGCTCCACCCTCCTTTCATACATCCTCTGCTCTATTCACTCCAGAGTTGCATTTATCTGCTTTGGGATAATGTCTTGTCCCATCATACCATTTCTCAACACATCATACAACTTATTTCTTTTATTTTGAACCATTCCTTTCTCATCTTGAGCTATTCCAAATGTCAAATTCTGTGTGCTATGGAGGGGTAGAGATACCCTGACTACAGACATAAGTAAAAGAAGAGCTAGATGTAGCTGAAAGAACTAACCTCAGTTGCACAGTGGTAGTGGAACAACTGAGGGAGTGATTACAAAAGCGGACACATTAAATAGTGACAGAGATTAGAGCACATGAACTCTGATGTAACTCCAATGTAATGTCCAGAATAGGAAATGAGAGGTCTGAAAGGGAAAGAGGATGTTACTGAATATTGGGTCAACTCTGAATAACTCCAGAGTTAGGAGTTGTACTTGGTAGGCAAAAACTTCGGAGTTGAGCAAAACAGGTCCAGAGTAAGTTGGAGGACCTTGGAGGAGTTATATATTTTGACACCAAATACACTTCACTTACTCTTGCTTAACTCTGGACTGGAGTTCTCTGGAGTTAGATGTGCACATATCATTTCATTATTTAATCCCCATGTTCCCTTTGAACTCAGCTCAGTTGTGATTGCTCTCTTGGGCATCTGGCTGAGGTGAGATTCCTTACATTCACTTATAGTTGTACTGATAGCTAGTAGTACTGGGTATCTCTGCCCACACTATAGACTTTGACAACTCCTCCAATGCTCTTGAACCAACTTCAACATGGAGGAGTTAGCTCTGAGCCAGAGCTGATGAGTCAAACCCAGACCTGACTGATACTCACCAGCCCAGCCAGGTACCATTTCTGCAGTGTCTCTGTTGAGATTCTGTGAATCAAACACCAGGTCCTGTGCTCTGTTAATACAGGCAGACTGTAGTGATACTATACTATTCATGTTAATAAAGAAACAGGTTGAGCATTAAGCAACTAAGGAATGAGTTTTGCATAATAGAAGAGTAATTAAAGTGTAATCTTATTACACTTCTCAAAAGGATTGACCATATGACAATCTAGATGCAGTCATCATGACTCACATCACCAAAACCTGGTTTTGCTATCCAGTATTGTTCAGCAGGCACTATGAACTAAGGGACATGCAATTCCCAGATTTTGTTGATGCAGCCATGATGTTATTGATCTGGAGCTTTCCTAGTTCCACAACTGCTGTGTTGGGTTGATCTAGATCCAACCCCACTTATTTCAAATATGTGGAGTGGTTTGACAGATCCTCTGATATCATTCTGACATCATTGACCTTATTTTAGATACATCACATACAAGTACATACAGATTTCTAAATGTATTTAAAGGCAATAAGCACTATGATGTGTCAAAATATAACACCTCTGATCTCTGGTCTCCTCTGAGGTCATTTACAGCAACTCTGAGGTCGATGTGCACCAAGTCCCTCAACTCCGCTTCAGAGCATCTCAGAGTTGATCGTTCATCTATGTAAGGTCCTATTTCCTATCTCGGACCTGATACTTCCTATTCCGGACATTACGTCGGAGTTATATCGGAGTTTAGCGCTCGCATCTCCGTCCCTATTTAGGTACTTGGCATTGTCCTTGCTCCCTCAGTTGTTCTGCCACACCACTGTGCAACAACTGAGTCTGGGTATCTCTACCTCTCATAGCACACACATTCTGATATGATGTAATGACAATGAGATTCATTTCTCTCTCAAAACCAAGCTTCTAAGAAGCCCACAAGGGTTGATCATATCAATCTCAACTTGTTCAAATTTAGTCACAAGAACTTTGGTCTCTGTCTCAGTGAGTATCCTTGGCTCACCTTTTCCCTCTCTGCCCTGCATAACAGGAGTACCATTGTACCCTCCTGTTAGGTTATGAGCTCTGCCCAGGCATAGTGGGCAAGCAGGCATTTATTTTTTGAAATATTTCATCATGCCTCCTGCTCCTGCCTCATGGAGAGAAAGAGTTCTTGTTTTTGGGTTTTTCAATGCTCTTTTTATTCTTATTGCATGCTTTTCCATCACTTTAAAACAAGCCTACAGGATAACTAATAGGCTTTATGATTTTTGATGGAGAGATATTACTCACTTCTATTCTGCACTGCCATCTTTGAAAATAAGATTACAATTTTCAATTGTAACTTCTGTAGAATGAGACTAAAACTCATCAGTAAGGGGGCTGATATTCTACCTAGTCAAGGATTTTCAAACTCTGGTTGTTAAGACTGGATCTCCTCCACTCAAACTCCAGTTGGAGATTGGAGGTCAAAGGGGAGAAATGGCCGGAGATGGCCAGGGATCCAGAGGATTGCATCCAGAGGGGTGAAGGCTTGGTGCAGGACTTGTGTGTCATGCCCATGCACTGTCATGGCCTTCTTGGTCAGAGACACATCAGAGGAACTCAGAGAGAGAACAGAGGAGGAGTTTAAGATGATATTCAGGCTGAGGCTATCTACATACAAAGTTGGAGTATATATATGGAGGAAGTTGGAGGCTATGTAAATAGGAAAGTCGGAGTCAGAGAAGTCATAACCAGAGCTGTGCTGCACAGGGTCAGAGGAATCAGAGGAGCGAGACTAATCTAAATATGGAACAAGGGAAGTATGTAAAGATATATATGATAAGTCTGGAGTTTCAGATTAGGAGTTGGTGAGATGTTACCGGAGGTATTAGCAGAGTTGTTCCAGAGGTCAGAGTTGACTCGAATGTATGGGATATGACACTGGTTCTGGAAATTCTTGAATTAGTAAACTAGAAAATCCAGAAACACCTTTTGAATATCCACAAATATCCAGTGGTTCAAATCCACCAAGATCTCAAAATTTCAATTCCAATCCATCACATTATTCACATCATTTACCTACTACCTTCATATTCATTCTTGTTCAGGCTACACACAACATCTTAGCAGAGCAAGCACAGACTCTACAATAATAAGCAGAGTTGCTGGAACTGTTGTCTCTAAGTTCTTCAAGACTTAAGTCACTTCTATTACAACAATCATCTATCCCTGACACACCTGCTTTGACTTGTTCATGAAGAAGACCTTTTTGGTAGGCCTGATTACACAAGAAGAATTTGAAATTTCCTTAGTTTGGAAAGTTTTCTGAAAGAGCTCTGGATAAGGCTTATCAACTGGGATTTGGCTGCTCAAAAAGGTGCTTCTATTAATACTCACAGATTTATTTCCATTTTTGGAGAAGGCTATCTGCTCATCAGATTTGGTATTTCATGGAGTTTCACTTTTTACTTCTTGCACCTGGAGTACTATCCTTTTGAAAAGAGAACAAGTTCACTGCTGTGACTTTAATGAAAAGATTCTGGTTGTCAGTGTTGAGATTCTGTGAATTGGACACTAGGTCTTGTGTTCTGTTGATACACTATTTATGTTACCAAAGACACAGGTTGAGTATGAAGCTTGACTCACTAGGAAGTCAGACATACATACAAGCATTAGGCTTAACTGATGCATCAGTCAAACCTAATTAAAGTGTAATTTTATTATACTTAGGATTGACCATGTGATGATCTAGATGCAGTCTTTACAACTCAGCCATGATGTCATCAGTTTAGAGCTTTCCTAGCTCCACAACTGCTGTGTTGGGTCAATTCAGACTCAACCCCACTTATCTGAAATAAGTGGAGCAGCATAACAGATCCTCTGATGTCATTCTGACATCATCAACATGTATTTAAGGGTGATAAGCACTGTGATGTAATTGATAATGAGATTCATTTTCGAGATCAAGCTTTTAAGAAGCTTACAAGGGTTGATCTCATCAATCTTGACTAACTCCAACTTGGTCACAAGAACTTTAGTTTCTGTCTTGGTGAGTATCCTCAACTTACCTCTCTCTTCTCTGCTCTGCACAACAGGAGTACCCTTATATTCTCCTGTTAGGTTATGAGCCCTGCCTAGGCATAGTGGGCAAGTAGGCTTTATCTTTCATCATGCCTTCTGCTTCTGCCTTGCAGAGAGATAGAGTTCTTGTTTTTGGGTTCTTTGATGATTTTTCCATTCTCATAGCATGCTTTGGCATTGCTTTGGAACAAACCTACAGGATAACTGACAAGCTTTATGAATTTCAATGAAGAGATATCACTCACCTCTTAATAGATTTCACTGATAAAGAATGGTGGTGTCATATGCATGACAACTTCAGTGTCTTCAACACAACAATGCTCCTTCCTCTGGCACAATCCCTGTCATTATGTAACTCTGTTCCTCTGGACCTCCATGTATGTACCATTACATTTTCTCTTGTTCCATATTTAGTTTAGTCTCACTTCTCTGACCTCTCTGATGCTGTGTAGCATAGCTCTAGCATCCACATATATGACCTCTGTCTTATATATCTACATAGCCCTCCATTACTAATCTGCAGCCCCTCTGACATATATATGCTCTGACTTTGTATGTAGATAGCCTTAGCCTGAATATTATCTTAGATCACTTTCTTCTATCTCACTCCAAGTTTCTCTAATGCATCTCTAATCAAAAAGGCCATGACAGTGCAAGGGTGCAATACATAAGTCATGTGCCAAGCCTTCATTCCTCTGAACATGACCCTTCAAATCTCTGACCATCTCCAGCCATTGTTTTCCTTTGATCTTTGATCTCTAACTGAAGTTTGAGTGGAGGATAGCTAGGTCTTAACAGTATATTCAGGCCTTTTCTTGTACTGTCATTATGCTCACTCATGACCTCTCACATCCACATCAAGACTTGTCTCAAAGTCTTTCCTTAGGCATTTGAACAACTGCCTTTGTTACCCAAGGCACCTATGATGCAACTCCACTTTTCTCCAGAGTTGTTTGCTCAAGACTGATTTATGGATCATCTGATCTTGCTCTCAGGAGCTTATGCTACTCTTTCATCCATCCATATCTCCATCTCAGCACATCCATTCATTTACTCATGACTGGTACTGTTACCTTCAGCTTATTCCATTATCTGTTTGGAGATATGCCATCTCCTAACAACTCCAACCCCATCTCCTGACCTTCAACCTTTCTGATGGTTACCTATGATCTCTACACTCCTCTGAGTGCCTTGATGGCATTTCTGTCTCTTTATCCCCATGTCCCCTTCTAATATCTTCTGAACTCCTGTTCTCCACACTCTAACATCCAAACTTCTTAACTCCACTTCTTTTTTTCATTTTAGAGATACCACCTCTGATGCTTTGCACATATCCTCATTGAGTTTCAGACACTTGCTTGGTCAAGCACCACCAACTCACCCACTAATGATTCATCAATCATAGAGATATTGTGGTGGCACCTTTCACCTGACAACTGTAGATCAAACATCAACCCCCCTGATGTCACCCTGGTCTCCAGAACCAAGCTCTGTGCTCACTCTGATGTAAAATGGCAAAAAAACCTCAGGATGAAGTCCTAAGCAAAGAAATAGGGGTGTGAGTGTAGTTTTTGACCCAAGGGGATTGCAAAGAAAGCAACAGGAAAAGAAGATAACTGTAGGAAAGGCTCACTAGATATCCACAGGACACTGAAAAACAAGAGTCTGGCTTTCCTCCATTCAGTAGGGCCAGAAAACCAACTTTTCTTGCAGGACTTGAGGAAAACTTGAGGGAAAATCAAGGAAAAGGACTCAGAAACTGGACTTAAAGGCTTAGAAATAGTGGTGGTTGCTTGCACACTGTCTATAAACTAAATTCTAGATACAAAAGTGTAATTTGGGCATACCCAAATGAAGTATGTACAGTAAAGGAAACATAAAAAAATTCAACCAAACCTGGAGCACAGAAACACCAGGTCTGGTGTGTAGAAACTCAGGTCCAGAACATTGGGTTGAAACAAACAGCAGCAGGATGATCTTGGGTTTGGTAGAAGCACAAGATAGAGGCTATAGAATCATGGAAGAAGTTGGAATATCACTGTAGAGAACTCCAGTTTTCTACACTGGCCTAACCAGCCATTTTCTGGATGACCACCCTCCTTGGTTTTCCTCAGACTTTGTGTCTAATCACTAGCTTGTGCTTGCTTCATACAATGCTTGCATCCCATTCCCTTTTCCCTTAACTCTAACATTTCCTCTGACTTGCTCTGCCCATGTCTGGTGATCTGATAGCATTTAGCTCTTGGACTCTTCACTCCATTCTTGGACCTACAGTGTAGGAGACTGAAGCTCCATACAATAATATTCCTACATCCTCTGAGTATTTGTACCTTCTCTGAGCTTCTCTGAAGTTCTCCACCACTCCCCCAAAATTCAACATTCTTGAGTCAGAACTGAAACCTCTGGAGGACTGGACCTTAGTTCCTGCACTCCAAACAAGTCATCTATGAGTCAGAATTGTGTTTCCTAATTGGAATGTTTCTTTATTTAGTGTCTACATTTGTTTCTTCATGTTTTCTTTTGATTCATAGTCTTAGGAATACCCAGACTTAACTAATGCTCAGAACAAGACCAGACATTGCATTTATAGTAATCAAAATGTCACAATTCTCTGCAAATCCAGCAGAAGAACATTTGCAGAAGGTGATCTGAATAGTTCACTATGTTTCTTCAACAAAGAACGAGCTCCTTTCACCCGCTGCTTGTGCCTTCGGCACAAGTCATCCTAGTTTTATGGGATAAGATTCAAATGGGAGGCGAATGCTCGCTGAGTGCCTTCGGCACTCTGCTTGCATTCGGTAAGGTGAGGGCTTTGACAGAAGTCATTCAAGGAATAATGTTCAAATGGAAAGCAAATGCTCACTGAGTGCCTTCAGCACTGTGCTTCCATTCAATAAGAAGAGGCTTTACTAATTCTATTATAGTTCTTATTCAAGTTTGGAGAATTAAAGTTTAAGTCAATGCTTGCTAAGTGCCTTTAGCATTTTGCTTGCATTCAGTAAATAATATTCATCTGATGTAAAGCAATG
>JBBPTO010002676.1:0-10103 GCA_038094155.1 Pulveroboletus cf. aberrans
GGTTGGGAAAGTCCACTGTGGCCAGAGTTATCAAATAATACCTTCTAGAGAAGGAAAACGTCAAGCTAGGGTGTTCTTCCAAGATTTCCTCTACTGATAAAAGAAGGATTATATCACTGGGAAAGTGGAAAATGCTGTTCAAGCCATCCATCTCATCAATTCTGCCCTCTCCTCTTCTATCTCATCCCAAAATGTTTATGATGTCCTCAAGTCTGCTTTCTTGAAGGCTGTGGTCAAGAAGAAAATGGCTTTTTTACCTGTCAAACATAGAAAACAGAGGCTAGCATTTGCTTTTAAGTATCAAAACTGGACTATAGAGGACTAGACTAGGGTTATTTGGTCAGACAAAACCAAGCTTAACAGGATTAGATCAGATGGAAGAAAGTATGTATGAAAAATGGCAGGTAAGCCTTTACAGAACCGGAAGGTACAGTGAATGATACAGTTTAAAGGAGATTCCTTGATGGTTTTGGAGTGTATGGGCTGGAATGGTATTGGCATCTTGCCAGGGGTGGAGGGCAAGATGAATTCTGAGCAGTTTGTCTTCATTTTAAAGGGTAATCTGCTTTGTAACATGAAAAACTCTGGTATTTCTAAGTAAGACATTATTTTTCAACAGGATAATGACTTCAAGCACTCCTTCAAAAGAGCTTAGGAATGGCTTGAATCTCATGGAATCAAACTTCTTGATTGGCCCCCACAATCTCCAGACATTAGCCCTATTGAATATGTCTGGCAAATCCTGAAACAAAAGCTTAACAACTATTCAAGATGAGCTAGAGGAGTATGGAAACCTTGAAAGAGGATTGCAGTTGAGTGGGGGCATGATTGAGGCTGAGAAGGTCAAATATTAATAGAAAGTATGTCTAGAAGGCTAGAGGCAGTCATTAAGGCCAAAGCAAGACACACTAAGTACTAAAAGTATAGAATTGGAATGATGCTCAAATAAGTGTTCCAATTACTGTAACTCAGTGGCATGACAACTGAATCACACGATCCAAGTAGGGTTAGGAAGCCCATAGCAAGTACTATTTTCACTCCTGCAAGTGTTTGGCCATGTTTTGTTTTATTCACTGGCAATTAACCAATCTCTTCAAAATGCATCAACATTGGAACACTTTTTTGAGCCACTGTACATAAGAGGAACATAAATGGATAAGGTCTGATGGTAATACAAATTGTAATCAAAGAGAAACAGACTGGAGTTGTTATGTGTCAAAATATAACTCTGGTACAACTTGGGTACAACTCCGATGGTACTCTGACCTCTTTTCGTGTGTCCTCCACTACATCCACTCTGGAGTTGCATTTATCTATTTTGGGGATATGCCCCAAATACATCGTACCATTTCTGTGTACATCGTACGACTTATTTTCTTTCTTTCAAGCTATTCCTTTCTCATCTTGAGCTATTCCTAATGCACCTCGCTTACTCTCACTTAACTCCAGACCAGAGTTTTCCAGAGTTAGACATGCACATGACATTTCACTATTTAATCCCTTCATTCTCCTCGAACTCACCTCAGTTGTGATTGCTCCCTTGAGTATCTGGCTGAGGTGAGGCTCAACATTGATTTACTTATAACTGTACTAATAGTTAGTAATACTGGATACCTCTGCCCATACTATAGGTGAATATAGTTGTGATTGCTCCCTTGGGCATCTGGCTGAGTACTGGGTACCTCTGCCCATACTATAGATTTTGACATTATGGAGTTGACAACCGGAGGTGCAGAGTTGGACTTGTATAATTTTCAGGATATGACAGAAGGTTAGTTTATTGTCTTTAATGGTGTTGATGACTGTGAAAGTGAACAGGTTCCAATCTGTGAACTTCAGAAGGGAGTTTAGAAGAATGAAGATGAGAGCTTTGGTGTTAATAGAGAAGTTCATTCTGGCAAGGCAATTTCAAGGGTTTATAGTGAGGTGATCTGGTCAGAGATGGCTGTGACATCATGGTGTAGAAGAGTTGACAGAAGGAGTAGAAGGTGACAGCAAAGTTCAAGCATTCATAGAGGGCAATGGTGGCATTCCAGAGTTCCTTGATGGAGGGTTTTGACACAACCTTGATAAGAATGATATCAGATATGTAGCAGAGGATGATGCCACAAGCCTTGGAGTCTCTTTCTCTTTATTTCTGGGTGTCCTTCACAGTTGAGGACATAGCTCCAGTATCAGAGGTGGTAGAGGTGGAAGTGGAGATAGAGAAGGTTGAAGCAGGGTTGACATTGATTTTGAGAGCAATGTTCATGACCTTCTCCTTGAGGAGTTTGGCCTGGATATTGAATTTCCATATTTGAAATTTTGAGTTACTGATTAGAGTTGGTAGGGAGAACTCAGAGATAGTAGTTGATGGCATGTTTGGCATAACAATTCAGGTTTGATTCAATGTCAGATATGGTACCTGAATACAGAGGATCAACCTTTGACAGTTCCAGTTCAGAGTGACTCAGAATGGCACAGAGAAGTTTGAAAGAGTTGTTCAGCTAGAGTGCTTTTGCTATTATGCACTAGCAGGGCTCATAACCTATCAAAACTAAGTAAAGGGCAGATTGCCCACTCAGTGACACAGATCTGGTCTACTGAGACAAAGACTGAAGTGAAACAGTTAGAACAACAACAATGACAATGCTTTCAGTCACAAAGAGTCCATTCAAGTTTCATCCCTCACAGTCATTCACAGCATTTCTTCACCAAGGTGCTACGCTGCCACAGAGCACTGTTGCCAGTTTCAAAGTTTGAGTGGAAGTTTGTAAGGGAAGCACAATCGACACCACAAAAGAATATCACAAATGATGCTGGCTTTGAAGCACTCATCAATGCCAGAAAGAAGAAATGCCTCAATGAGAACATTGTCATCTGATTGTATATGCCAAAACCAGCGAAAGAGGAAGAGGCAGGTACTAACTACACACATGAGCAATTACTCATCTTTATACAGAATTGGAACACTGGATGCCCTGATCATGTAGGACAACCATTTGACTTTGATGCAAAACATGATTAACATGGCTTATGGTTCTCAACTCAATAAGAATGCCTGATGATGAAATGTGCTGCTGCAGTCACATAATTGGAGAAAAAATACCCCACTGGAAACAACCTGCTGTTTCCAGATAAATAAATCTGTCAGAACAAGCACATGAAAAGCTACATTGATCTTACACTAATGTGTATGAAAGTATGGGCAAGTGCAATTGTAAGTGACCTCTTCTCATTATTATGGCAGACCTTCAAGGTCCTCCCATATCACCATCTTTCACTGAAGCAAGTAAGTTGAAGGTTCCAAAGGGTGCTGATACCCAAGCTCTCAACACCACTGTAGCTACAGAGGGCCATCCTAACACTTCACAGGCTCTCCATTACCACTATTCCCCACCTCCTCAGCATCCTTATGGACCCCCAACAGGACCTCAAAATGGATTTACTCCAATGCCAGCGCAACCTTCTCACATCCTTGTGCCACCTGCTCTGCTGGATATAGCACCAAATGCCTACAAGGTTATGCTTTCTGAGTTCTGTTCCCAGCATGGAATTAGCAATGAGAACAAAGTGAAACTCATGAACCTTGAATACCACCCTGGAGATTGTAGAACATCTAGCTGAAAAAGACTGGTGAGAAAGAAGCAGTGTTCACATGGTTGTGCTGGCAATCTTTTCTTGCTGCTCATTGTCTATTTTTCAAGTCACATGAAGTGTGTACATTCTGCTTTGCATTGCTCAGTCCACATGCAACTATACACACTACATTCATTTTTCTGCTCTGTCACTATTCCCCATTGTAACCTGCATGACAGAACCAATTCTTTGCCATTTCTGCTTTGTCGCATTCCATAGCATCAATGAGTCATCTATCAGTTTATTCATCTGGTGCATTTGGTCACCATGTCAGCAGATGTAAGCTTTCACTGGCAGCAACCTGTAAATGTCATCAAAGCGAACAGATCACATACCTGTACTGAATGACTCCTCTATTGGTGTGAGATCAGGTGAGTATGGCGGAAGGAAGAGTATAAGGCATCCAAAGGGATTATCATTAGTAAGGAGCAAAATCTCAAAGCACTTTGTACCCACTCCCTCTACAAGGACCCTCAGCTCAGCATTGTGGTGAATCCGGCAGTTGTCGAGAACAAGGACTGAGCGTAGTTCAGGGAACGGATTCAAGTGAAGAAGATGTTATACAATTAGCTATGTTTCAATCAATGTCGCAAGACCTACCACTCCGGATATAAAATCATAAAAAGTGCCAGTGTCATAAGAGCCAGGAATAGCACTCACCGCCAGGTAACCATTGATGGTTAGCACAGCACAGGGAGTACTGGTCTCCATGAACAAATACGTCAATGAGATGGGTACATTCACCACACACCACATACGGCACGCCCATACCGTCAGGCATATGTGCATTCATCTTCGATAGTTTCATCGACAACGAATTCCGAACCATCCCCAATGAACTGCATTTGGAGCATAAGCTTGAACTTCTCGTGAGTGTCCTCGTTGAATTCTGCAGCCAGCTTACGAAGAATCTTGTGAGTGCGACCCGCCTCGCGCACGTTCCGAGAGAGCGTAGATGGTGTCATCATGACCTCATGTTGAACGGCCAGCCAAGTGCAGGCCTCGTCAAGGAAAAGGTTAGAGTCTTCAATAAATATGTTCTCCAGGGACATCGAAACGGCCCTTGTAAGTAGCCGCATGCGCCCAACAAGGGGCTGGGTGGTTGGTTGACAGTGCCGAACTCCTCGAAGATCGCATGCCATCGGTAAAGGCTGCGCTTGGACACTTGGAGGATTTCACAAATATGTTCAACGCGCCATCCGTGGTCCCAGAGGTCTACAGCCCGGTGCTTCAGATCTTGTGGTAGGTCATGGCGAGCGTTGTCGTCGAGGGCGCCGTCCGTGAAGGATTTCCTTTTTTGGAAAGCACAGTCAAACGAAAAATCTCGCGAATGCCAACCTGGAATTTGCGCACGAACGAGATCCTTCTTTCCTCTTCGTTTGGTTTGTCAACTTTAATCACCGGCAGCATCAAATGCTCTTGTACTTACGTATGTAATTTAATACGCCATTAAATATTACCCAGTGGCCATCCTCATCCGCTCTGTTCCACCCACCACTCAGGCTGGACCCGGACCCTTATACACTAGTGATGGACGGGTTCGGTTCTGAACTTCGGTTCGAACCGAACTTTTGCTGAACTGGACGTCGGTTCGGTTCAACGTTCAGCAGGAGTGCCGAACCGAACGCCAACTTGTGTTCACATTCACAGCCGGACTTGACGTTCAGAACGCGTTCGGACCGCGTTCGAACGTGTTCGAACGTTTCTCCACTGGGGACATTTTAGGCCAGTCCTAACAACTGCTTGCAGGTGAATCATTGTTAAAAATTGTAAATGAATAATATCATGCATTGGTACGATGAAAGTAGAGAGCCGGACGGTTGATGATTCGTTTACTGAACGATGCAGTAGTTCACTGGTCGGGCCTAGGAACAAACCGGAAATGCACCATGGGTGTAAAGGTCCGGCAAATGGAGCATAGTCTTCCGGATAGCATGAAGTGTCATCCGAGTCAGGAACTATGAACATTAGGTGGGATGACTACCCCCTGCCAATCTATCTTGTCCTCAGCAAGATCATTTCACTTCGAGCATAATGGGAGCGAATCAAGCCCTGGAGCCTCACTGTGACTGATATAAAGCTGAGTGGCCTTGTTCTGTAAGTGACCAGACCGCCATGCATAGCCGTTACACCAAAAGGTAGAATACTGAGTGACTAGCATTCAGTAGAGCAGACAGTATGCGGACTAGTTACGGGACCTAGGTAAGCCAGTGTGCTTACATGTTCCCCCATTCAAATGTCGTCTTCAAACACCCAGTGTGCAGTTGGCCTAGATGAGCAACTACTGATATTACCCTTCCACCTGTCGCATCTCATAGTACTTCCAAAGTGATGCTGCGTGTTCCCCCTCTTCTGACCAAGAAAATTGCAGGTTCTTGTCATGCTTCCGGTCATAGTATTTTCAAGCCCTTACGTGGCCTAGAATGAAGAAGTTTGAAGCAGTGGTGAGTGCAACATGCCATTTCAACGAGTTAATACTTGGCACCCACTCTGCTCAAGTTTGACCAATGCTACCATGCATTGCTATCACACCATCATGCCACTGACGCACAGCCCAAACAAGGTATATACCACACACATATGCACTGTCACATGCAAATCTAACGCCTGTTTTTTAAATATTAGTCACTCAGCCTACTACCCCTGGTTCTATACAATATGGGTACTATGCATGGATGCAACATACCATACGAGTCGAAAAAATCGCCACGTGTGGAGCTGACTTCATATCTCACGAGCCCACTTGAAGAAGATGTCGGCGGAGACATTGTACATGGTGGGGGGTGAATATCCTTTGTGTTTAATCTCATATTACACTTAATAATTAGCAGCATTCAATTCAGTATCCGACAATATCCCGGATGGCTCGTGATTATCTTGCCATCCAAGGTTCGGCCACTCAATCTGAACGAGCGTTCTCATCTGGTGGACTCACGAGAACCCCTCGTCGCAACCGGCTTGCACCTCACGTCTTTGAAGCGCCGCAAATGTTGAAAAGTGGTTATCGTAATGGGCACATGGATGCAGTGCCAGTGGTTGAGGTGGAGCGCGACTCCGAGTCGAACGTGGGTGCCAGTGACCACGGCAGTACAATGTCTGAATAGATGTAGCGCTGTGACGGTATACAATGCAAATCATATGTTAATGCTTGAACGCGTTCGAACGCGAACTGAACGTACGGTCAGGTTCGATACACGTCCGGTTCAACGTTCACAGTTTGGGCTAAACCGAACGCAACGTTCGGTTCAGCGTTCAGAGAAATCGCTCGTGAACCGGACGGAACCGAACGTGTCCATCACTATTATACACGAGACTTTGGGAAGGTACGATACGATAGCTCAATCTGGTATTATCGATTCACTGTTCAACACGATGGCTCACTGGCAGGCTGCCAATGACAAATGCAGTGCCACTGTGAGTGCCAGCTGCCCGTTCTGGTGACTAGTCTCGATGCCACTAATTTCTTGGTGTGCCATTGCCGCACACCGAGATCTATTGATAGACAACACGTCTGGGCGGCATACGTTTTTCCGAGTCTTATACGTATTTCCCAGATGTCACATGTGAAACTCGAGCATCAGTCCATCCTCTCCTGAAGCGAACGTCGGGTTTTGAGACCAGGTGATGAAACGCGTCACGTAGTCAAGTTTACACGGTCACCGGCCTTGGCTAAAGCCTATATAATCTACGTCTTGTGATGTCTTCCGCTATTCACGCGCCAGCCAATTATCTCGAAGGGGACCATTCACTTGTCACGTGGCATCATGTACTTCGCTACCATCTTCGCTGGTCTCCTTGTTGCCGCTGCCCTGGCGTCCGCAATGCCCGACACAGATGAACAAGAAGCACGTTGTTTCATTCCTCTCTCGCAGATCACAGGGCCTGACATTGCACACAGTATTCCCACTCCCTGGACATGATCCACCGTTGGGTCGAGTGTGGCAAAGACAACCCCGACTGTTACCAAGATGGTAAATTTGCTTCATATGTACCTCGATTGGGGTGCTGTTATGCTTGTTCAATAGGTTGTCACCCTTCGTTCGATAAGGATGACTATATGACCGGGACATGTACTGGTGCAGGCAAGCTTAATAACTGCCTTTGCGACAAGTGTACTACGTTCGCAAACGGCGGCGGCGGCTGCGCTACCAATGGTGAACCTGTTCCTCCCATATTTCAAACAACAGCTAATAAGAATGGAAACAATCACAGGTTGTGCAGGTGAGATACAAATTCACGATAACTGGGTATGCACTGCAGGCAAGTACAAAGGATGCCCTTGCGACCCTGCAGATCTACACCTGTGTGATCAAAACTTCGATTGCTTTGATAGCAAAACCTGTGCAGGGCAGAGTATATGCTACAAAAGACACTTTCGCATCTGCTGGGACTACAGGCACTACTGCACCAAAGGAAAATACAATGGTTGCCATTGCCGCTAAGTCTCTGGTGCTTGACAGGCCAAGTGAGTCGGGCAACACAATCAAAACAGGAGATCAACTGATTTTCATGCATTTCACTAGTTGCTTACTTTCCTGCCTTTGAATTAAGTTGTGCATCCCAGAATACATGTAGTACATTTCAGAAATGATCTATTATGTAGGTGACATGCTGCCAGCTGATTAGAATAATTGTAGCAATAGGCTGTGCAGTGTGTTGTTATGGGGATGAATATTCATAACAAAGTCGCCAGTGGTGATGTTTGAACCACTCATTTTCATCAAGACTTCAAACACTACTTCATTTGTCAGTTCTCATCATGTTATACCAAGCATTTGTTGCTTTTGCTGCTGCTACTTCCCTGAGGGCCACCTTTGACAGCACTATTTTTTTGAGGTTTCCCTGGTCTTTCAGACCATTTTCATTTACAGGTAAAACTAGTCTGTGAGACCAGAGTTCCCTTGTGCTTCCAATAATGTTTCAAATCAGTCATTGATGTATTCAGCAGCTCCTTGGGTGGACTACCTGTGAGTGTTGAGATTCTGTGAATTGAACACTAGGTCCTGTGCTCTGTTAATACAGGCAGACCATAGTGGTAATACACTATTCATGTTGCTAAAGAATATAGGTGAACTATTAGGCTTGAATGGAGCATCAGTCAAATCTAATTAAAGTGTAATCTTAATTATACTTCAGGAATGACAATATGATGATCTAGATGCAGTCTTTATGACTCAGCTATGATGTCATCAGTCTGGAGCTTTCCTAGCACCACAACTGCTGTGTTGGATTGATCCAGACTCAACTCCACCCATTTGAAATAAGTGGGGCAGCATGACTGATCCTATGATGTCATTCTGACCAACCTTGTTCTAGCTACATCACATACAAGTCCATACAGGTTCCTGAATGTATTTAAAGGTGATAAGTGCCATGATGTAATTAATAATGAGATTCATTTCCCCTCAAGATCAAGCTTCTAAGAAGCTCACAAGGGTTGATCTCATCAATCTTGCCTAACCCAAACTTGGTCACAAGAACTTTGATCTCTATCTTGGTGAGCATCATCAACTCACCTCTCTCTTCTCTGCCCTGTGTAACAGGAGTACCCTTGTACCCTCATGTTAGTGAGCCTTCATAGATATGCACATGTCATGTGGCTTTATTGATCATGATTGGGAATGCTTCCCCTCCAGTTTCCCATATCCATGCCCTTTCACTCCAACTGCACCTGTCACTGATTTTATCTCAGCTCCCTGCCACTGTTGCCATTGCTACCTCCACAATAATATCTTGTGCAACAGTTCAGGTCATTGTTATGATTGGTCTCTTTTCTTTCTAGTCATGTGCCTTTTACATACACATGGGTATAAGTTCCTCCTTGGACATTATTTCTTTTTATTGCTGACATACATACCACAATTCATCATCTCATTGCATTCCATAGAATTCCACTTGCTTCATCAGTGATTTCACCTTTTATCTACCCTGAACTCATCCCTATCTATATATATATGACACTTGTCTCACTATGTATTTCCCAAGCTAGACCTTCCCTTCATATACCTCAATACAGTGGAACTTTGCTCCACTCCTCATTTCACCCAACTCTCTGGGGCTTCATTGTGCTCTTGAGGCAACACTCTTTGCAGTGAATCCCTAGAACCTCATTGATGTTCAATTACTGAGTTCTTTAACCTCTTCAATGTTAGATCATTGGGATTGAGCAAGAAGAATGAATTGTTCACCTAGAACCCTCGAACCTCATTTTCATGGAATGGCCTGCCCCATTTCACTTGAACCCTTGACTCTAGACCAACTTTAGAGGCTACATGCAGACCTCTACCCAAGGCAAGTGTAGCAAAAGATCTAGCTTTCTCCTGTCTACCATTCTCCCAAGACCCCCATTGAACTCATTGGCACTCACACCCCAATTAACCATCTGACTCTGAGTCACTTCCACATGACCAGACCCACTATGAAGACAATGACCTATACCTACCCATCATGGAGGATATGGAATTCACCCATGACCTTGTGCACAG
>JBBPTO010002677.1:0-10100 GCA_038094155.1 Pulveroboletus cf. aberrans
CAAAACGGCGACACCTCGCACTCGTTCTCCCAGCCAGGTCCGCGCACCTCCGCCTATCCCCCCCGATCCTGCTCACCCCCTCCCCAGGTCTCGTCCTCCCCACACAGCTCGTCCAGAACCAGATCCACGAGCTCGCAAAGACCCTTCCCCCGCCCCGCAAGCAGAACACCGCCTGCGACGCTTGCAGGTCCGTCCTGTCCCCCGCGTTCCCCGCCGCTCACCCCGCGCAGATCCCGCAAGGTCAAGTGCAACCGTCTCCCCGGCCAAGACAAGGTGCGTCTCTCCCGTCCGTGCCGCACCCCGCTCACCCCCCACAGTGCCAGGTCCGTCCAATCCCCCATCCTCCACTCCTCTGCTCATATCTCCCTAGCATTGCCTATCCAAAAACTATCCCTGCACGTTCGTGTCCTCTCCGCATCGCCTCCTTTCCCTCGCTCATCTCCACTCAGCCACTATGTCCAGCAGGCCACAACAGAGAGGAAGCGCAACGCCGCCGTCCGCCGGCCCAGGGGTATCTCCACAAGCTCCAGGTTCGTTCACCCTTCCCATCCACCGCTGCCGGACGTACCCCCCCGTACCCGTGCTGACGTCGTCCTCCGCGACCAGTAGCTCATCTCCTGTATCTTCTGGGTAGGCTTCTCGACGCACATCGTATCCTGCCGTCAACCCTGAACCAGTTCCGCAACAGTCACTCTCCCACAGCCGAGAACGGCACCCCCCCTTGGCACAAGTCTCTCTTTTCCGCCCCCTGGAACTCAAAGTTTGGCGTCTATCCCAATGTCGCGTTGCATTCCACTCCCAAACTGTTCTTCCATTTATTCGCACCCCCTGAATCCGGCTCTAGGTATGCATGATCGATCGCGCGTTCATCAATCTCCATTCACTCTTATCCCAAGCGACGCCTTCTTCTCCTTTGGTCCTTTCAAGTCGCGCAACACGGCTTATGCCGTCTGGGGCGAGATGGCCTCCAAACTCGAAGAGGAAACCTTCAGGACAGAGTGCGTCTCTCCCCTTCATCACATTACGTAACTCATCGATATGGTCGCACTCGTACGTCATTTTTACATCGTTCCTCTCGGATCTTTTTTGACAAGTCTCTAGACCTTTCTCTTTTCCTTTCTTTATTAACCTTATCTAAATGTGTTCCTTCCCCTTGTCTCATCTAGATTCGCCCTCGACCTCGTCGAGGTTTACTTCCAGATCGTCCATACCCGCCTCCCCCTCCTCAGCCCCTCCCAGTTCCGTGCCCGTCTCAACCTTTATGCAAACGGCCAGCGTCCCATCACCGGCAACAAACAGGAAGAACCCCTCCATCCCGCCCTTATTGCGACGGTGATCGCATGGGGCGCAAAGTTCTCTGAACATCCGCTTCTTATTGCCGACCGTCAACGAAACGGTGGCCACAGTCTTCTCGCGAGAACTCTTGTCCATCGATGTCGTGAAATTGCCGAGGCAACAAAAGTTCACCGTATCCCACACAAGGATCACGTCGTGATCGCGCTTCTTATCGAACCGATGCAATGTCGTGAGCCTCCATCGTTCTTCGCTTGCCGCACTCTATGACCGGTCTTCTCTTTGGTCAGAGAATCCAAACACAGAAAATGGTTGCCAACCGCTTCCACTCTCTTATGTCATTGACTAACGCGAAATATGACAGGGTTCCATGGATTCTGGCTCACATCAGGCATCCGAAATTTGTTGGGCCTTCAGGTCGGTTTTTTAATACACCACAGGCACCTTTCCGCAGTGAACTCAATCGGTTGCCTTGCAGATCAATCACAAATCTGTTATGGCAGAGATCAAAGACCCCGAGACGCGCGGCACAATGATCTTTGCCTGGTGGATGGCTTGTTTGGCGGACGCCTTTTCAGCGTTTTATTACCGCCGCAAGCCGATGCTGTAAGCCATCCTTTCTTCTTCGGCGTTGTTCCCTCTACTGATCGCGTCTGCGGTCGCGTTAATTACCGTCTGGCTGATGCGCAGTGATGATGATGACTATGATATTGATTTTTACATTGCGGACCCGGGCGTACAGGAAAACATGGACCCTGAAAAGCCCTCTCCACGCGATCAACTCGAAGTGAGTCAAACCACGTTCTCGTCGGTGATTTTGACTCATCGCATCAGTTTTTGGTTGGTCACCTGCTAGACGATAACGTGTGCATCCTGACTCTATCCCAGGGATATTACACCGCGGCGCATGCTCTGGCCCGAATATCACGGCAGGTAGCTCGCCTCCTCTGGCGTCCTGCTACGGACTCGGACGGAATACCGGTCGATGCAGCTCTCCATTACTCATCGGAACTCGGCAAGTGGCGAGACGCCCATTTGTCCAAAGTCGGAGTTCCACCCAACCTCGTCGCAAATTGGGACTTTGTGTCTGCAGTGTCTGCTTGTATGCGGTTGTTTGAGAACTCTTTTTGCATTCATTGATCGGGCTTCATAGGCGCAAGTGACGCGCAGTACCATGTGATGTGGATTGGCTTATTCAACGCCATGGATGAATTCGGTCTACGTGATGATTCCCTTTCGCCCAGTGGCATGAACCAAGTCGAGACCGTGAAGCGCAAAGTGTTTGACGAAGCCTTGAACGCTTCCTTGCGGGTCTCCGCACTCGCAGGCGTGCTCACTTCGAACGGATACCTGGTAGGAACCTCGGGATGATTTTGTTCATGGTTCACTGACTCGTCCACCAGAAATTGGACCCCGCTGTGATGCATGTCGGCATCATCCAGGCTGGTTTCTTCTTGGCCCGCCTTGGTCGTCCGGAGGTGCAGAACTGCATCGAGGGCCTCGAGCAATACAGCTACGCGTACGAAGAGACCAAAGAACTTTCCCGGACGATCCGGCGGGAATACGAGCAAGCGTTGATCAAGGGCCCCCAATTCCACGAAATGAGTAACACCGTCCCTCGCCGCACGCCTCCCACGGACACTATGGGTGCCAAGTCGTCACCCAACGGTGCCCATCATACCTCCCACGATTCTATGGTCAGTGCGAGTTGCTCCTCTACCTGGGCCGTACCCCCTGACTGGACTCCCTTTGCCCGATAGTATTTGTCTGCGTAACCGGTCCCTATCTATGTTATCCATACCATATTTCCGATTGCCGAAGGTTCGTCGGAGCTCGTGTAAAATGTAAGATATTATTATCCACCCATTTCCCGCCGGGTACATTTCCATCCTTTCGTATTCTTCCTATTTGTCGTCACTCTCGGTCGTTTTGCCTGAAGGCTGGCACATTGCTATCTTCCCCAATCGCCGTCGTCCCCGCTTTCGTGTTAAGAGATTCGCACAATTATCAGGATCATCTCATCCCATTCAAACCCAGATATCTATATTCTGGATTTTGATGTTGTACCCTACCGTCATCTCCCCGAGTTCCACATTACAGTCGGACACTTTTAACCACCTTGGATATACCCGACCGTTCGCCGCTGTATTTCGAGACATCCCCGATACCACCTTTGTAAACAGCCTTTTGTGAAGAAACTTTCTTCTTTGCTTGTTCGTACTTCTGACGTTTTTTCACGCGAGGGTTCCGGACAGACTTGGAACGGCGAGGTGTGAGACCCTTGTTCTTGAGAATGGCACGCGTGACAGAGCGTGGTCCCGATGTGCTCTCAGGCTCAAATTCGGGTCTACAACTTTGAGTTGGGTGCCTGCCCACAGTTACGGTAAGTTACACGAGGACGCACCTTGCGGTCGCAGCCTCATAATCTGCTTTTCTTCGTGCTTTTTTGGCTGCAGTAGCCTGCTTCACGAGGTCGTAGTATCCGTCTGCGCCGCCGATGTCGTCCTCTGCGTTCTCGTCCTCGTCTCGTTTCCGTTTCCGTTTCTTTTCCTTGATGCCCACTTCCGGATCGACGTCGTCGAGGTCGTCCCCACCCGCACCCAACAAGCCCTTTTCCTTTTTTTTCTCCGTCGCCTTCTCCAGCCTGCCTTCTCGCTCCTTTCTCCTCTCCTTGTACGGAATGTCGTCGTCTCCTCCCACCGCTCTCGCACGCGCGTTCGCTCGGCGAGACGATGATGACGCGATACGGGACACGTGGAACCTGAGCGACTTCTTCCGTGCCATCTTATCGGACGCATCGTGAAACCCGAGCACGTTCATTTCGCCGTATGGATCCGCGGTCGCGACCGTGTCCACGACAACCGTATCCTTGGTCTTTTTATTCTTCTTTTTCTCGCCCTCGTCCCTCTTCCGCGACGACCCGGGGTATTCGGGCTCGTGCAGATCGAACGCGGTGCCTGGTGGATCGGAGTCGCGTCGGGCTGCGGAGGTCTTGTCCTTGTCCTTCTTCTTGCTCTTCTTTTGGGCGCCACGTTCTCTTTCCGCCTCGACTTTCTTCTTCTTCTTCTTGACGGGGGTCGGCGGCGGACTGGAGCTTGGACTCGGACTTGAACTCGGACTCGGACTCGTCGACAGACCCGCGTCTTCGAGGAGGTCTGCGAGTTCGCCGAATTCGAGGCCCTTTTTCTTGATCAACGACCAGAGGTCGCCGTCTTGATCCGTCAGTTCCTCTTCCTCCTCTTCGTCTTCGTCTTCCTCTCCGTCCTCTTCGCCCCCGTCATCGTCGTCCTGGCCAACGCCGAGGCTCTCGAGGGTGTGGAGGCCTTCTTTGAGCGTGAGAAGCCGCTGGAGGATGGGATGCCGACGTAAGAGGTCCGGACGGGCCGCGTATTTGTCCGCCGCGCACATGTGGAGGTAAAACGCGAGCGTGGTGGCGTACGTGAGCAAGGCTTCTGCTCAGACGGCGACAGGGGTTCAGAAAAACGCGTCAAACGTGCGGAAAGCGATACGCACGGTAATACATGTGTTGCAGGCCGAGTTCGAGGGCGTCGGATTCGGTCTGGTCGAGGCTAGGAAAAAAGGTGATGCGGGGGGACTGGGATGGGATGGGAAAGGCGCGACTTACCCTTCTACGCGTGCTTTGGCTTCGACGAGGTTCTGGATCGTGTCGTCCCAGTCTCTCGCGAGGGCCAGCATTTCGGGGTGTTCTTTCTCGAGGGTGCGCAGGACGGTCTGTTTGTCCTGAGGGACCTTGGTCGGAGGCGGGAGTGGCACCTGCTGCTGTTCCCTGGAGGTTGATGCTCAGCAAGTCGTGTGCACGACGAAAGGGGCGCGCACGTTGCCTCTGGAGGGTCGATGTCTCCGAGTCCGAAATCTTGGTCACACATGCCCTCACGTGCTTTGGCTTGAAGTCGAAGTGCTTCCTGCTCCTCGAGCTCGTTGGCCTCGTCATCGTCCGAGTCCAGTTCGGGGGCATTGGAGGCATAGTACGTGCCCTTGCTGCGTCCCCAAGATTCCTCTTCGTCCTCAGAGGACGAGGATTTGTCCTCGGGTGGTGGTTTGGCTTTAGAGCTCTTGGATTTGGACTTGGACATGGACTTGTGTTCGGACGAGGGCTTGGCGTCGACGTCCATGTCCTCGTCGCTCCACAGGTCGTCGTCTTCATGTTCGTACGCGTCAGCTTCGTCGTCGTCGACGTCTGAATCAGACGAGACGCCCTGCAACGCAAACACCTCTTCCTCGTCTCCGTCCTCGTCTCCGCCGTCCCCTTGATCCAACAGAACCTTGTCTCTCGACGCATGGACTAGCGCGCAACCAAGTCATCCAACGTCACCGACCAGTCCGACACAACAACGCGTGTATGTATCGTCACTTCAGCACGAAACATGAAACACACGGTTCGGGGACGCACACTGATCCTCCTCGTCGAGCTCGATGTCTGCCAACGTGTTCCATCGTTTGATTCGGTCGTCTTTTCTGTCTACCGGACGCGGCTTTTTGGAAGGAGCGTGGGCTCGTTGAGAAGGACGGCGGCGGGGCATGGATCGAAACCAAAAGGACTGGTTACGTAACAACTTGCAAACTTTGAGCAGACGCGTATCGAGACCTCCATGTCGACTGACGCACACGACGAGGAAGCCCCAAACGGAGGAGAGGCGCTGGGCGAGGGCTTTGCTGCGCCCGAACAAGAATCGGACGATGACGAACGCGCGTCGTCGTCCGACCCCACGTCTGATTCAGATTCTGGTTCAGATTCAGACTCGGACTCGGACGCATCGACATCTGATTCGGATGAAGAGGTCACGCCTCAATACCTCCAGTCGTTACTCGACAAGGCGAGACGGAATGCACGTGAGGAGGCACGTATGGCGAGAATGCTGCGAGGAGAGCGAGAGATGGACGGGTTCGGAGAGCAAGACGTGATCAAGTTAGGAGACGACGAAGAAGAAAAGGAAAAGTACGTTCGAGGGCGTTTGCGATGACCACTGCATTGCTCTGAACGAGACACGCCGTAGACCGTTGCCACCGCTCGATCCTGGCGTGCTCCCTCCACCCTATTTCGAGTTTAGCACCGCTCCCCACCAAGCGCCGACTGCAGTACGAAATCCGGACGTCAAACAGGTGGAAGCTGCGTCCTCCTCTACGTCCGTGCCAGCACCGCCTGAAGACCCGAACGTAGATTGGAGACAACTGACGAAGAAGCAGAGAAAGGCGGTATGACGCGTCTATCACCTAGCTTGCACCATTCTTGATCGCTTGGCACAGTTGAAAAACAAGACGGCGGGACCAGGCTGGTTCGACCTCCCCGCACCGGCGGAAGCAGACCTGCCCCGTATGTATCGCGAAGTCGAAGCGCTCCGTCTACGAAATCAACTCGACCCCAAACGATTCTACCGCAAAGACGAGGGCGAAGGAAAAGGCATAAAAGGCCTCCCAAAACACTTTGCGGTATGCGTTCTCCCGCACTCCGTCTTCTCTCCCACCGACTTCCTTTTCCGTCCAGATTGGGACGATCCTCCCGACGGCCACGCCCTTCGGCACCGGGAGCACCGACAATCTTCCACGTGGGCATCGGAAACGGACTTTGGTCGACGAACTGGTCGACGACGCGGAAGCGCGGAGATATGCGAAAAAGAAGTTTGATGAGTTGCAAGACGTCAGAGGGGCGAGAGGAAAGAAGACGCTTCGTAAAAAGAACGACCTTCGCAAGCCAAAGTGGTAGTACGACGCACTCGGTTCGACTGATCAATCTACGCTACCTATCTCGAGGAGACGGTGGTAGTTTGTGGCGTCCTACGGTTGCAAGCGGCAATCGGTCACCCCAACGGCGGGCACTTCGATCCCCGCGTTGAAGATGCCCCGAAGGCTCCGATTGGAGCATCTCAGACGAACGGGTTCAATACACGTTCTCCGGGATGATGCGGGGCGAATTTCCAAATTCTGGTCTTCACTGGTCCATCGATAACGTTTACTCTATGCAGTTCTTCACGATATACACCATAGAATCTTAGATGGACCAATGGGTCCATGTAAATTGCATGTCTAATGTGTGTGCACGAGGTGCGTACTTCTTCAGACATTTCGAGCATCACTTTATGGTGGCTCTCAGCCTTAGCCCCGCTAGTTGACCCCAGCTCACTGACACATCCCCCGATGGCCCCACCATCACCCTGTCCACATCACCCGGTGGCGTTTGTACCGGACGCTTTGACCACCCCCAGTTGTTTCCGCGGTCGTTCGCGACTACAGGTGAACACATTCATGCCTCAATCTAGCGTTCACGTTGATGATGCCCTTGACCGACCCCGCACAGTAAAGCGTTTTGATTCTAGTGGTCACCATAGTCGCGTGCCGCACACGTGTAGACCACTTTTAACGGGCGTTTGTCGTGGCCAGCCCTTTCACTCTCGACATGACCCGCCGTCAAGTTTACGTTTCTTCTCCTTTCATCCTTTTGCGCTCTTTGTGGTTTCAAAAACACGCGTCCTGAATGACAGCATCGCTTCACCCAAATATCGCAGTGAGTGTGCCTCTCGATCAAATGAAAGGTGTTGAAACCGATTGTCACAAAAGCAATGTTGTGTCGCAATTTCGCCAGCGGAAACTGCCCTTTCGGTGAAAAGTGCAGTTTTGTCCACCCTCCGTCACGCATCTCTCTTCCTTCCCTACTTTTACCATACCCCATTGATTAGAACATTATCCTGCCACAAATGCTCACATCCTCCAAGCAACCAGCGACTCTGAAGAAGAAGTCACGAACCTCGCTGCCACATGTTCCAGGGCCGCGGCTGGTTGACGAAGACCTATCTCTACCAGCGTCTCTCTTATTTTCTGCGTCTGACGGGTGTTTACCGGAACAAAATAAACGGACCAGCAAACGAAAGAAATCCCATTGCAGACATTTACTTCGGACGGGGGAACAGTGCCCAGCTGGGGCAAAGTGTAGAATGTAAGTCCCATTCGTGCTGCCACTACGCTGGGGTAATAATCCATCATCATTAGTAATCATGATGTACCACTCTTGCCTTCTGCTGTTCTTAGAAAGGTAGAACAGCTACCTCCATTGGAAAACATTGTATACGGTGTACAAGGACGGAGCATCAGCGGAGGCGCTGTGAGTGTGCAGGTACCCTCTCCGCCGATCATCAGTCAGGAACCCTTGGAGCCCTATCGATACCCTGAAATTCACCTTGCACGCCAATGTTTGTCCCTCTCTACTTCAAGTGCCACCAGTCTTACTGACCTTTTTAGACCAACTTGTCTGGTACAATTACACTTGGCGAACCTATCAGCTTTATCATGCAAATACAGCCCCTTCCCCTCTCATGCAGCATAGTCTTCATCCACTTCCCCAATCTCAGCCACAAATTACTCCGCCAGTGGGGACTGAGAATGGTCTCCCCCAGGGGACGTTCGAAGTGAACGGCACGACCTACTTTCCACCGCCGATGCCACTCGTTCCGACGAATGTCCCGGCAACGTATCCGATTAGTCTCCACCCAGTTCCATATGGACAAACCATTGCTTCCGGGTTCCTGTACCATACGCTACCTGCGCTACCCACCAGCTACCATGGTGTTTCCAATCGGACGACGAATATTCATCCTCGGGCCTCCCTTGATCCATTTGGCTCGGACCTAATGGCGCCCAGCGAACTGCCAGCCATCCACCGACTCAAAGAGGTATCACTCATTGAACAGGATGTTCGCCCTGTCCGAGTCCCACTCGTGTCGTCTGCACTGAAGAACGATCTGGTGCCGTCTACCACCACAGACAAGCCAGCGGTTGCCAAAGACCAGGAATTCCCTTATCGTCCTCCGAAGACGCAGGGGGCGGGCCATACGCGTCGTATCAGCGTCAACACGAAGAAACAAATTTTCGCTCACATTCAAGGATGATGAATTTCCCGGTCCTCGCCGTTTCTGGACTCGGGTCTCGTTTATCTCGGTTTTCGAGCGTATGAACCCATCATTTCTTTCTCATCTATGTTACCATACTTTGTCTTTATTTATGTCAATCAGATCACGATATGTACACGTCTCCTAACTCCCCTTTTATCCACTACCATGCGACCATTCATTATCTCATGTCTTGATTTACAAGGAGTCCGTTGTTTTCACGTTCTCGCCTGTACAGATCGTGATGAAGTGCTTGTTATGCAGCCACTAATCGTTTGAGGGCCGGATTGGTGGTCTTGAGACGGGCATGGGTACACGGAACGGGTTAAACCACCGTGATGTACAGTCCGTCGTGAGACTCGCACCCAAGTCTAGAAGCGAGAAAGAGAAAATGACAAGTCGATATGCATCTGTATGATATATAACAAAACGTTGCATACTCGTTAGCATCGAATTAGAAAACAATCAGCCGGGTAAGGAAGGATGCAAGGGGGGTTGACTCGGAGCTTCAGCAATTATGAGAACATGTCCTTTGTACCGTCTACTCGTTTAATGTACTCTTTTTCGAGCAAAGCGTCTATCACCTGTTGTGTCTACTTGAGATTCAACATCAACAAGAAGAAAATATATCTTCTTGATGTCTGAGATCTTGAGAATGAGATCTGTGAGATGACGTCCTGTGTCAAGGCTTGGATACTCGTTTTCCTGTGCGCTTCGTTAAACAGCGATAAGCGTCATGTCGACGTGACGGACAGCATCTACCCATACCGGACGACGGTGGCCTGGATCACATAAAGGATAAATTCAAGACAAATCGGGGTTCAAATCATACTCCCTTCGATAACGAGAATTTCTGCTTCCACGAGGATTGACAACATTTGAACCAAGATTTCCACGCCAATCGCAGTC
>JBBPTO010002678.1:0-10100 GCA_038094155.1 Pulveroboletus cf. aberrans
GTTGCACAGGTCAGAGAAGAGAGAGGTGAGTCAAGGATGCTCACCGAGATAGAGATTAAAGTTCTTGTGACCAAGTTTGGGTTAAGCGAGATTCATGAGATCAATCCTTGTAGAGCTTCTTAGAAGCTTGATCTCGAGGGGAAATGAATCTCGTTATTAATTACATCATGGCATCTATTGCCTTTAAATACATCTAGAAACATGTATGTGCTTGTGTGCGATGTAACTAGAATAAGATTGATGATGTCAGAATGACATCATAGGATCAGTCATGCTGCTCCACTTATTTGAAATAGATGGAGTTGGATCTAGGTCGATCCAACACAGCTATTGTGAAGCTAAGAAAGCTCCAGACTGATGACATCATAGTTGAGTCATAAAGACTGCATCTAGATCATCATGTGGTCGATCCTAAAGTGTAATTAAGATTACACTTTAATTAAGTTTGACTGATGCGACAGTCAAGCCTTATTATTCAACCTAAGTCTTTAGTAACATGAATAGTGTATTACCACTATGGTCTGCTTGTATTAACAGAGCACAGGACCTAGTGTTCGATTCACAGAATCTCAACAGGAAGAAGGCAGGTTAGTGGTTGACACTTTAGAAGAAAGGGCACCTTGTTCTAGAGCTTTGCCAGCCTTTGAGGCAGATGGACCTGGTATGGATTGAGGGGCAGGAGCAGGAGTCGATGGCCTTTGAGATTGCTGGATCTTGGGAGTTTCTATCTCCTCAGACATGCTTGCAGCCCTTGGGTCAGGCTTCTTCAATGCACTCCAGAGAGGAACAGCAATGCTGTCAAAACAGACATGCTTTCCTGACTTGCCATCTTTCACTCTATCTGCTTGAAAAATAGCCCATGCTTGGGCAATGTAGGGCTGAAAATCAGGGTCAGTGACTGTTGAAACTTGGTATTCACTTCATACTCTTTTGTTACATAACCAAGGTTCTAGATCATGATCACATGATTATCAGTTATTTCCACTCTTATATTGTTTCATCATTCACTATAGAAATGAGATACTTATGCCATTGGCTAGTATCTACATCCTACCAATAATTTCAGTTCTCTAGTCATGTTTTATGACTCATTCCTATCCATATACAATAGAGATCTATATAGAGACAAACAGTCCTGTACAGTATTTAAGGAGAGCTCTCTCATGGTCACTCTCCAGTTAGGATCTTATTCAACTCAGACAGTCAAGTTGAGTTCCCTCCTTCTCTGTCTTACTCTAAGACCCTCTACCTTGCTATACTCTATTTACACTTGATGAGTTCTTCCACCAAGATTCATAATTTTTCCTCTTCATATCAGTCTCTTGACTGGTAGGACTGTCCACTACCTCAGAGAATGAGACAAAGGGATCTTTGCATCTCTTTAGCAACTTCAATGAAATCATTTACTTTCTTGTCATGGGTGTCTATGGTAGACAGAAATGCAGAGGGCTCTATGTTGAGAATGGCATCAATGGATTCCTTGAGGTATGCTATGGAATAGATCCTGGCAGTGAGATGCAGTGAGATGTCTTGTCCAGAAGTCTGTTGAGCAGTGTGGGTGGTATTAATGGCCAGAGTTGGATTGTTGGCCCATTTGACTTCCAGGTGTTTGACGCACCCCTTGATACCTACACAGCTGGGAATCCTCAAAATCTGGGATCAATCTGGCATGTACAAATAGCTGTCTTGTCCTTGAGTGCAATCTGCTGACTCGAATGAACTTTAGGGCTTACTCACAGTTTCAGATGAAATGTCCTAAGCCTGTGCAAAACCTGCGCGACAGGTTGTGGAGTCTGTTTATGTTAGCCGATGTAGTAAGAGGTATGCTCAGCCTTGATGTCCATCCTGGCTGAGACAGGTGTGTAAGCCCAGGAGGCTGAAGGTCCTGGTTGACAAGTGGTGGTGGGAACAATGGAAGAGAGTGCCAGATTGATGAATTCAGGGAATGCAGAACCTGTTATTAGAAATTTGGTGGCAGTGAGTACATCAGTCATTAGATATGGATCATCAGGATGAAGATCTGGCTTGGTGATGGCAAGCCAGATTCAGAGCTTCTCTTCCACTTTCAGGGGAAACCCATAAAGAAAGAGCACATTGTGATCAGCATCAGACAACTTGCACTTGAAAATGAAATGGGTGGCAATTTTGCTAAAATTTTGCCTATATTCGCTGAGGTCATCCTGACTCCGCATTGACCTAGACTTGAAGTTCTGTACAAGGTACTGCAGGTCAGTGTGGAAGTAATGTGAATCACCTTCACATCCAGAATACAATTCTTTAACAGCATTGACAAACTTCTGCCAATCTTGGTCTTTGGCTTCATCCAGAGCTTCCCAAAGTTTGGCTTCATCAAGATCTGCATATCAGATCATGTGCTTGATCTTTTCAATGGCAGTAAGGCTGGCAGTAATTCCTAAAATATCAATGTCTTCAAGAAAGCATGGGAGATGTGTGGCAACTCTGTCAAATTTGAGACCATTTCGAGTTCTCTGGAGGGGCATTTGGATGGGATTGGCCATTGGAGGTCAGGGATTAACTGGTGGGTTCATGATAGGCATGAAAGATTGAAGCAGATTGGTGTGGAGAAATATGGATGTGCCAGGGGTCAAAGGATATTGACCAGAGATGCAAGAGGGAGTAGATGCAGGAAAGGATAAAGACAATGAGGATGAGGAAGTAGTTGTCAAGGTGGTTGAGGACAACAAAGTAGACAAGCAGGTGAAAACCATAGAAGGACTAGTCAAGTTAGCTGATGGAATATCGATGGGGTCTGCAGTAGATGTTTCTAACAGGTAGAAGAGGTTTGGTATGCTAGAGTGAGATTTGGGTTCTGATGATAATAAGTTGGGAGATGGCAAAGGTGTTAGAGGAGAGAGGGGAGGTAAAATATAAGATGCTGCCTGTTATTGAGATCTATTCAGGGTCAATGCAGAAAAAGTTCCAGGAAATGGTGGGGAGTTGTAATGTGTAGATATCAAGCTATGCTCTTGAAAACTGTCAGGCAAGGTTTTGGAAGCAGTTGGGGAATCTATGTTATCTTCAAGATCAAAAAGAGTACCTGGTATGTTTCTAATTGAGCTTGAGTTTGTGGAGATGGAGATGGTGTCAGTATTTCTAGGGTCAGAAGCTGTGGCAGTGTGACAGGGTGCTTGATGTGATCCAGTGGAAGACAAATTGAGGAATATGGAGGATTCTGATTAGCTGAAGAGGTAATGATTGATATGTCAGCTGATCAGTTCATGTGTTCCTGAATTGTTGGTTACAGGAGCAAAAAATGATTCCTTGGTGAGGTCAAGATTGTGAAAGTGGAAAAGTAAAATTGCAAGCTCTTCTCATTGGGGGTTGGGCCTCAGGCTCCTCAGTGACTCTCTTGAATCCCTCATGGTGGGCTCCAGTTGTAAAGATGCTAGAAAGCCCAGAGTAGGTTTTCTGAGTGGTTAGTGTCAGGTGTGAGTGGATGACTCAACCCAAAAGTGATCCAAGGGTCTAGGACAACATCCAAGAGGAAAAGAAATGAAGTCCACTCAACTGTAGAGCTGGAAAATAGAAGTCTGGACTTCCCCATGACAGTAGAGCTAAAGTTCAACTATGAGAACAGTCGATACTTGGGGACTTCACTTGAACAGCAGCAGAATTGATGAGAAACGAGTTCTTGAGAATTAGATGATGATCAAAGGTGATGGGATTTGATGCAGACCAAATTTTGAGTTACAAGGTTTATAGTCTGGGAATTCCTGAGACTTTGTACATATCAGAAAATGTAGGTAAAACTAGGTACATTATCAGAAAACTATGATGGGAAAAGACTTGTTACATGACTAATGGGATCGGGTCTGGTAGACTCCTGCCTGCTCTTTGAGGCTCTAAGTATGAAAAGAAACAATTCAGAACTCACCTGACACAGACCTTCAGATACTGGATGGACAGACACTGGAGACAGTATGAACAACACTCAGAGTTTGAGAGAACACTTCAGACATGACTTCATTGGCTTTAGAAAGAACTTGGGAATCAGAGATATCGAGAGATCACACCATAGGGGCATATGCTCTCCTACAGCATCTTTGAAGGTGCTGTAATTCATCTGGAGTAAAGTGAGTTTTGAGAGCAGGAGTTGGTATGTGAAAGGTTGTTCCTTCTATAGGATCTTCTGGATGATGAGGAGTGTATTCTGGAAGATGATGAGAAGAATATGAGGGTGATTGAGGAGGAGGTGAAGTAGGGGTCTCAGGATTGGGAGTAATGAATTCTGGCGGTCAAATTTGGTGAGGGAAATCAACAAATTGAGCATCTTCTTCTAAAGAAGGTTTGGTAGAGTGGAAGAATCCTTGAGATTCAGAGATGGAATCAGGAAGAGGTAATTCCCAAGCATTCTGTTCTCCTGTTTGATGTGGATGTCTTTTGACAGTATTTTCCAATCAAACAACTCTGAAATGATGTGAACCAGATCTTCATATACAGTATTGTCCTTGTTCCAAATGTTGTTCACAGAAGGCACAGGGAAGATGATCTCTAGTTGAAGTGTTTTATGATCATGAATGACTTGACATAGGCAGTTAGGTTCCTCAGGACAGAAAGAAGCAGGAGTATATTCTGATACAGAGGTAGAAGCATCTCTTCTATGTGAGGAGGGTATCAGAGTTACAAGTGCAGGAGAGGATGGATGTGAGGAATGGAATGACAAGGATGGGGATGGTCTCTCCAAGGATGGTGGAGGATTTGGAGGAGGATTACAAACCTCTTGAGGTACAGGTCTAGTGGTGACTGTAACCATCAAGGAAGTAAGGGTTTAATTAGTTCATTGATTCATGATAAGGGTGAATGAACCATCTGAGATATGAATGATGATGTTTCCAAAAGAAAGTAAAATGAAGAATGAGCCTCCAAAGCTATAAGAAATGGGATGGTGTAACACTAAGTGCATGGCATTCTCCAGGATTAAAAATAATCTGAAGAAACCTGCAGCAATATATCCATTCATAGCATCAAAAGTATGCAACAGGAATGTGCACAAGATATGTTGAGGTATCTTTAGGTGGGGCTCATAACCTAAAGAGATGCAAAGATCCCTTTGTCTCATCCTCTGAGGTAGCAGATAGTCCTACCAGTAAAAGGACTGATAGGGAGAGGAATGGTTATGGTCCTTGGTGGAAGAACTCATCAAGGGTAAATGGAGTAATGCAAGTTAGATGGTCTAAGAGTAAGACAGAGAAGGAGGAGACTTGACTTTATCTGTCTGAGTTGGATAGAATTCTAACTAGAGAGTGACCATGAGGGAGCTCTCCCTAAATAATTTACAGGACTGTTTGTTTCTCTATCATATATGGATAGGTATGAGTCATGAAACATGACTGGAAGACCAAAGATATCAGTAGGATATAAATACTAGCCACTGGCATAAGTATTTCGTTTCTATAGTAAATGATGAAACAATATAGGAGTGGAAATGACTGATGATCATGTGATCATGATCTAGAACCTTGGTTATGTAATGAAAGAGCAGAAAGTAAATACCAAGTTTCAACACCTCTATCTTGCAAACTCCATGTTACGGCTGACCTGAACAAGGCCAGGTATAGAACCTCTGGAGCTTCGGACTTAACCATGGACAAGGGGGCAATGGAGCTTGATAATTGCAAGGTGCCTATGAGGAGCCTACCTACTAGCAAGGTTTGGTGACGAAGGGTGCTACCAAGCTAATGGTGGCTGAGTGTACTACCGAGTTAATGGTGGATGAGGAGTCTGCCTACTATCGAGGACAGACAATGAGGACTTCCCACTGAAGGGTGGTAGACAAGAAGACCTCTAGGCAAGGTCAACAATGGAGACTTTTCATTTAAGGGTGATTCACAGTGATGAGGAGCAAGAAGGTATTAAGGCTTCCCTTGGGCCTGTATCATGGAGTGGAAACAATGATGTATTCCAGCAATGGTACAAGTGAAAGATAGAAAGAGGTAAGACTAGACTAAGGTTTACATGAGCAATGATGTGGATTTATATACATAAGAGAGTTCAGGGTAGGCATAGAATGCAAAGGAATATGATGGAAGAAATTGCTGAGAAAGCAAGTGGAGTGGAATCACATGGAATGTGATGGAAGTGGATGATGAGTCAGGGTATTGTAGTCAGTGATGAAAATCCAAGTTGGAACTTATACCCATGTGTAAGTAAGTGATAAGTAAAAGAAAAGTGTAGTCCGATGCAAATTGTAACATTACCCCCTTAGTAGAGCTAAAGTCACCATTCTTCAGAAGTCCTTATATTCTCTGTAGGGCTCACCTGTCATGTTAGACATGGCAGCATTGTCAAATTCAAAGTCATCCTCCCTCTTGTCTGGGGGTGGAGCCTGGTTGGCAGACACCTGTAAGGATGTGGGGTGGCATCTGGGGGTGAACCGAACAGTTTGATGAGCATGTTGGTATGTAGGGCTTGATGGCAGAGTTCCTCTGGACAATGATGAGGATGAACGACAGGATGTGGATGAGAAGGAGGGAGACAGCCTAGGAGTAGGTCAATGAAGAGGGCATTCCTGCTGGTCGTGGCCAGGCATTCATCAGAGGCAAAGGGGGCATTGATATTTGGGGCATCAGTCATGAAAGTGCCCAAGACAGTGGCACTGAAAGCAGGCTTGCAGGTAATGAGGGTTGTCATGGCCAAGGATGATCTCCCCTATGTTCTCAGCATGACAGATCTCAGCCTGGTTGATCAGAGTGATGGCCTCTTCCTTGAGAGGGAACAAGGATGTGAATGGGGTGGATGAAGTGGGCGTGACAACGGTGGTCATTAAAGGAGTGGAGATGGAGGTAGAAATGGAAGCAGGGACAGGCACTGGTAGAGGTTCCGTGTGCTGGGCATTGGTCTCAAGGAGGTAACGGTCTAGATGGGCAAGGAACTCCACAAGCTTGAGCTGGTGGGCAAGGATGTCGAGCTCGGTATTAGCTTCACCCAAGATGGTGACAGCAGTGGGGTGGTTTAAGCAGTTAAGACGACCAATCTGCCATAAGAGGCAGATGAGACAGTAGAGGGCAGAGCCCATATCGAGGTGGGTGCTTATGGCAATGGCCATGCATCAGTCATAGATGCAGTTGCAATACTCAGCAATGTATGGATGGGAAATCATGGAGGGATGAAGGCAATAAGCATGAATGGGGAGGTTCACAGCATGGACAGGGCACGAGAGAGGAGGTCTGGGGATCTCTAAAAGGGGAGCACAGAATGGGGAGTCAGAAGGGAGGCTATTCCAGCTGGCATCTGCAAAGGTGGGAGATGGAGGATGGTTTTCATTGGCAATAGGTTTGACGAAGGTAGAGGTCTCAGAAAGGGTTTCTTCAAGGGTGGAGATAGTGGACAGGGAGTCAATGATAGAGACAGTGTAGGAAACCAGAGTTCCCTACAGTGATATCCGGAGTTTTCCCACGGTATGGTAGCCCCTATCCAGCGCTTCTACCAAACCCAAGGCCATTCGGCTGCCATTTGTCCCAACCCAAGTCAAGCCAGTTGAAGTCCAAAGTTAGTTTTGGACAGAATGTAGGAGACCGGTGTCCCCTACCATGCAAAAGCCACTTTCCTTATCCGTCTGTCACCCCTATAGTCCAGGTATCGTTCCTGAGCAAGTTGAAGGTCAACCCGAGCGTCATTCATCCAACCCAACCCATCCATCCAACCCGAGTGCCCCGGATCTGAATCAGTAGGTTCGGGTTTCTTTCCTTTGTATTGGTTTCTGCCCTGAGTGACTGTGGGTTTGCCCCGGTCTGTCATACTTAGTAATTTTCCTTCGTTTGTGTTACATACTGTCGCTGTCATCATGTAATGTCATCACTGTACCTTACTTACTTCACTGACCCGATAAGTACACAGTCTCAGGTTTTCCCAGACTATAAACTTTGTATCTCGGACTTCGGTCTGGAGGGAATTCAATTCCCTCTCGATCACAAGCCTGTTTTTCTAAGTATCGAAAAACCATCAATTCCACCACATTCCAAGCCAGTCAAGTCAAGTCGAGCACTCCAACCTGAACCCAAAAAATCAGACTCTCAGCTCTACTGAATGGGGAGGTTCAGACTCATATTTTCCAGCTTTACAGTGCATGGTATTTGGTCTATTACCTTCTTCTAGTCCCTTGGGTCCCTTTTGGGTCAAATAAACCCACTTGTAACCCATACTTACACCGTTAGGAAACCCATTCCGGGCTTCCTAGCAACTTTACAACTGGAGCCCACCACAAGGGATTCAAGAGAGTCTTCAAGGAGGATCCTCAGACCTACCCCCAAATGAGCAGAGCTCGAAATTTTACTCTCCCAGATCTGAGATCTAGACCTTACACAAGAGTCCTTTATTGTCCCCATTACCCATAACTTTTTGAACAGCCCCAACAGTCCTTCAACACTGCAATCCATCGGCCAGCATATCGGCTGACATATTTTCCACAAATCAGATCCCCTTATTTCACCAATTCTGAATTCATCTCGGCTAAGCAGATCAGCCTGAGCAAAGCTTCACTCTTCGACCACTCCCATTCCTGAAAGTTCCCACAAAGTTACTATCACCCCAGAACCTTTTTCCCTTATCCAGCCATGAACAACATTACAGTTTCCTAGAATGATTCCGGGAGCCTTCTTTGAGATAGAGGATCATGCAAACTTGTCCTCTGTCTCCAAGACCCTGCCCAACCATTCCCAAGAACATAGCCCAGAATCCCATCATTCTTCACCACCTCTGTTTTCTGGAAATTTTTCTTCATTGACACCAAACCGAACCTGCTAAGAAGATGTATCATATAGTTCTCCCCCACTCTTACCCTTAACACCTTTACCTTCCCCCGAACCTCGATCTCATTTGCCCACACCTCACCCAACTTCACCAAACTCATCATCATTATCATCCGAAGATTCTCTAGCAATCATCCATAACATCTTGTCTACCACCCCAAGCTCCAAGTCTTCGCCTACTCTGTCCAGCTCTTCTACACCATTGTTGACCTCCAATGCCTCCACCACATCTTCTTCACCTGTATCTTCTGCTTCTACACCTGTTTTACCCACTAACAACCAGAGACCAATGGCTAACCCTATGCAGATGCTGCTCTGCAGAACCCAAAATGCCCCCAAGTTTGGAGGCACACCCGCTCAGCTCCCCCACTTTCTTGAAGATGTTGACTTACTCGTAAATGCCGCCGGTATCAATGTGGCCAATAAAATTAAGTATTCCATCTGTTATGCGGATCTCAAAGAGGCCGAACTGTGAGAGATCCTCGACAAAGCCAAGCAGCCCAACTGGAATGTATTTGTGGCCACCATCAAGGAAATGTACCCAGGATGTGAAGGTGACACCCAGTACTGTCATGCTGACCATCAGTATCTTGTACAGGAGTTCCACGCCAAACAGATGTGCAATCAAGAGGATCTCAGTGAGTATAGGAGGAAATTTAGCAAGATCACCTCCCACCTCATCTCCAAACACAAGCTCTCTGACTCTGACTGTGACACTTACTTCCTCTACAGTTTCCCTCCCAAGGTGGAAAAGAAGGTCTGCAACTGACTGGCCATCATGAAATCCAACCTCCACCCAGAAGACCTCTACCTGATGGAGGATATCCTCACCACTGCCAAATTCCTTCTTACTGGCTCTGCTTTCCATTCCACCACACCAGGATTGTTCAGTGTGCTCCCTGTCCCCACATCTACCATTCCTGGTCTGTCAGTGGCCCTGCAGACCTGTGCTTATATGCCCACATCGGGCCGTGCTGAGGTAAAGGCCAAATATGCTGTGACCACTAACTCCAACAGGATGCAAGACCTGTCATGCAGGTTCTGCAACAGGCTGGGGCATTTCACCCATAACTGCCAGGAAGCCCAAGAGTTCATCCACAGCGGAAGGTGTATCTGAGGGCGAGACGGCTGCTTGTACATGCTGGACAGGTCCTGCATCCCTTGCATTCCTGGGTGCCTCAGTATCAGAGGTTGTGTCAAATGCATCGAAACGGAGCATTCTGCTGCCCCAGCACTGGCCATTAATGTTGCCCACAGTGCACAATCCAGGTCTGGTAGGAATGTTCCACCTCACATGGCCACTAACCTCTTCTCCATTGCATAGCTGGAAGA
>JBBPTO010002679.1:0-10097 GCA_038094155.1 Pulveroboletus cf. aberrans
ACGGGATAGCGAGGGATTGTGACGAGCGACAACATATCGTGCAAGGGCATCCCGAAAGTACGTTGCACCGTGGTTGGTGACTAGGAAGCTAAATGAGGCAGCTCTGACGGATGGGGTTTTCGCGATGTGAAAGTGGGACTCAGAGTCTGAGTGAGGCCATGGTTTAGAAACTGGCTGACTAGTCATACGCAGGCTCGAATGTGGTGTGAGTGATGGGCGGGACATCCGAGCTAGGACCCAAACAAGGTAGGCTTCATGCCGTTGAACCTTTTCCTTTCGTTCTAACCAAAGAGTCATTTGCGGAAATTCATCCTTGCGATTGGTGGCACGGTAAGCATCCTTCGCGAAGTCGATATGAAGCCGTTCAGAGTATTGGGTATCGTAGTTGTCCGTGGTGCTGAGAAGCTTGATGGACTCCATGTAGTGGTTGAGCGAATGGAGCTTAGGGAGTTTGAAATGTGGTCGCACACCAAGATCTACGAAGATGGTCTTGTTCACATGAAACTCGTTCAAAGAGTGCTCCAGAAGGGCCAGCGTCGAAGAGGAGTGGCTGGGATATTGTGCTAGGTATAGAAAATCGAGCAGAGCATGAACTGCTCGAACCAGGCATTGGGACTGAAAACCCCTTTGAAGTGGAATCCCAATAATCAATCCAAGCAAAATTCGACATATATCAGCATGTTCCTTGCCGCTGACCCGATACAGCTTGGAGATGCCTTTTGCAAAGAGGTGAACACCATGATTGGGAGGGAGCCGACGACACCGGGCATCCAGCTCAGCTGAGCCATAAGTCACCTTAATCCAGGTGATAACATGCTTCATTACACCTTGGTATAATTGGTGGAGGATGTCCGGCGTGATTGCAAGGAAAATGTTAACATATGGTAAGCCCTGCCAGAAAGGTTGCGCAACCGGCTTGATACCGATATCACGACAGGCTCGCGCAAAGGCAAGAGGTCCATTTCTGTCAAATTCATCTAGTGCAGAGAGAATCGCATCGAGGTCACAAAGAGGACCAAGCTCCTCAGACTTGCCCATCTCGCTGCGTGTGACAATACACTTTGGGCAGTCACCAGTCTTGCAACAACAGACGAGTATTTGTTCTGGATAGTCCCTGATATATGCTGCAAGAATTGGATGGACTATGTACGTGACTCCATTGCCGCTTGTCATTGATGTACCATCTACTCCAGCAGCCTTCAACGGGTCGAGAATCCGGCTCATGCATGCATGAAAAAGATTTGCAAGGATTCTTCGACATGCGGCCTGGTTTGTGACATGTTCAAGTCGAGTTACGGGAAGGTAAGCAAGTAGAATTTGCCCTCGACGAGAGGGCTTTTTCCATATATCCTTGGGGAGATTTCCAATAGTCAGGTAGACGGGGTAGCAGGCCTTGTTTCGGAAGGTGGTGAGTTGTGTTTTGTCGGATGAAATGATTATGGGAACGACTGTCGTGCCAGGATTTGTAGATTCAATTGCTTGCTGAAAATCCGATGAGCGACTCCATGATGTTTATGGTAGCAAGTGAAACTTACCTGCGTCTTCCACCACCATTCTCCAGTATTCATATCAAAGTACATGCGTTCTTGCTTCGTCGAGTCTGTATAATGACGCTCTGGGTGCAATAGCAGGTATGGTGCAAATTCTGGATCCCTGAAGAGCGAATGGACACATTCAAGGATATCACGAAAATAGACATCAAATGCTTCATCTGCAACAACAATCTCCTCACGCTGAAAACGGGGACGGGAGAATGGGATCTTCTCATCGATTATTTTATTGAGTTCGTGGGAATTGGTGTATGAGAGACCCAGACGGTTTGCTAACTGTAAGATAATCAATGGATGCAATCATGTCTAAGGCGCAAAAACTCACGCCATCAATGCCAAGCAGGTCTGATACTGCTGTTGATCCTTGTCCACGCATCTTTGCCCAACGGGCAACTTCCCAATCCAACTGTGACATAAAAGGTGAGTATGGATTTAACCTGCTGTCCGAGTCTGCGTGGAGTTGCTGGGCATAGCATTCATTTGCACCAAGGGCTGATGGGTTTGACACAGGAGGGATTTGGAAGGTGGTCGGATACTCAACGACAAATGTCTTCCTGCCTCGTGCTTGCTGCACGGCTGCATGAGTGTGATAGTTTCTGTTCTCTAGATCATCCATGATCTCCAGGTCTCCAGGATTCTCCATATCAACTCCGTGCTCCAGGGCTGCCAGAAGGTGGGGACGAGTGGTTGGAGCCTCCCAGCTATCTTCAAAGTCTGAGTACTCCGAATCTGTTTCTGTATGCTCGCTTTCACAATCAGGGTTTTCTGGCCTAGGATCCTCCGAGTCTGCCTGTTGTTCTTCCTGCTCATCTCTCTGAGTCAAATCCTGATCAAAGTAAAATTCTGCTCCACGCAAGGCATATGAGAGCTCAGGAGGGACATCTGGTCGGACCTCATGGTTGGAAGAAAGCTCTAGCAGTGAGTGTCGTGCAGCGATGCAAATGGCATTATGTGACTGAGTTAGATGACTAGAAAGGGCAGAAGTCGAGGAAAATGAGGCAAGGCAGCCCGTGCAAGTAGGCATGTGGATTAAGGGATTCTACTCCAGAAGACTATGAGAATGAGGGCTAGTTGGCTTACGTGTGTTCAAATTTGTGCGGGCAACCGAAAACTCGGCTGATTTGTAGTTCTTCAACCTCTCACAGTTTTCCTTTGCAGTCCCTTTCTCCTTTCAACTCTTAGATATTACCTTCTCCGAGTCTCCCTCTTAATTGCCCTTAACATACACTCGCCAACATGTCTCGTCAAACAAGACGGTCCAAGGCTTCTGTCAAGGGTGCTGCCTTAGGTGCTGCACAGGCTGTCGCACCTGGCTCCATCATCACAGGTATGTTTTTAAGGGTCTCATTCTTTCACTCCGACTTAACTAAAACTAAAACTGCTCTCTACAGACTCAGAGGTTTCTGGACCAGCTCTAAGTCTGACAGGAACTTCGAAAAGTCAGAAGCAATCGCAGTCACGGAAACGAGCCGCTTCCACCACACCCACCATGCATGCTCATGTCAATCAAAAGTGCACCAAGGGTCAGGTAAACAAGAAGCAGTTTAAGGATGCTAGTGAGCAAGGTGTTCATGTTTGCGCTCGAATGTTTAATTTTTTTTTGTAGCTGTGGATCGAATGGTCCACCCCCAATCAGCAGGGGTGGATCCTGAAGTTGAACAGGGGCCCTCAACATCAGATGAAGACGCATCACAACTTCCTGGTTGTGGGTATTGTTCGAAAGCAGATAGTAGAATTAAACTAACTGTCTGCTCAGTTATTGCAAGGAAGTTTGGGAAGACTGGTCATCGTCTACACCCTCTACAGGTTGTCAATGGCGAGAGAGACTCTTCCAAATCCTTTTCGGATGACGGACAAGAGGACCAGCAGCCTAAAACCACCCCCAGTCCCTCAGAGTCAGACACAGAACCTGTTGAAGTCACTGTGAGCCAATTCGCAGCTGAGGTGGGTTTATTCTACCATTTTCTATGTCAAAATGTTCTTCTGAATTTTATTTGTCTGCAGGCACCATCTTGGGTCATGCCAGGCCAGACAAGTTTGCGCATAACCGCAAGCATGTCCACTGGTAGCAAGTCTGACAATACAATGGTGAAGGCACGAATCCAGACTCGTTTTCAGAAGCAGGAAATTAAACATGCTGAAGAGGTATGAATCTTCCAAAACACTACTCATATCAAGTCCGAGTCACTGATCATGCTTTTTCTCAACTTAGCAGCCACGATGGTCTGGATCTACTATGCTGAACCCACAGGGCTCCTCATCTGGCATTCAAGGCCCCACCAGTTGCATGCACTCTGAGTCCCCTACGATTCCCGAATCCATCAAGAATCATCAGGAAGGCTGGTCGATATATGACCTTACCTATCCAAAAATGCGTGGGCCACTCTCATTGCTTGCACAGAACCATATGGTGCAGAGTGTCATTCGAGAAGCATTTTGCTGTGTAGAAGAGCATATCTTGACTATCAATGGACTTCCGAGTACTGTTCAGCGTAAGCAGATTGCTCGAATTGCCCTCACGGATAGTGCAAAGGCTTTGGCATTTGATGCCATGGCACGGCACATTAGTGGGGATTCCAAGTACCGGAGTGACCTCTCATCGTTGGTGAGTCATGTTGAACCTGGCCGGATGGAGCTTCACACTGACAGTGACATGACTTGGACCACTCTAGATCTCGCAGCGCATTAGTAATGAACAGCATGCTATTAAAAAGAAGGCCGATGCAATTGTCCCGGCTGAATACCACATTACAGGTGGACATGTCCGCAAGCAAATCATGCAGATGGTACAATGGTTGTCGAATGATCTGATGTTTGTATACCCATGCAATCCGAAACCAGATGTATGTTCTCATTGCTGGTGATGCCAGTGTGGCTAATGACATGTAACTGATACACTTCACAACGTGAATAACAGGTTCAGACATACGAGGCAAACAAGCCATTCTCTCATCCAGTAATCATCCCACTGCTCCGTATGCTCTTTTTCATTGGTCCCAACTCATACTACCTTCGACACCATGACATCTTCATTTCATCGCTCGAAAGCAAACCCAGTGAACGTGAGGTGCCAATGGTAATGCTGGCTCTGGCAAGTGCCTCGGTGTGTCCCACATTCCACAAACATTTGTTCTCATATTCGAGAAGCCTGACTATTCCACCTGATGGTTAAATGAAAGGTGTATATTGCAATCCGCAAATTTGAGACTGGGGAAGAAAAAGACATCGAGTTTTCGCATGATACCGCTCGTGACGCGTACCAAGAGCTTCTAGGTCTCTTGCAGTGAATTAAATCCAAGAATCCCCCTGCCTACCACACATTGACTGCTCGCATCTTTAATGAATGCACGTACGTGAAGTCGACTGCACTGATAATTGCTTGGGATGTCTTAGCTCACTGTTGTCTAGAGGCGGAAGGTTGTCGAATGTCACGTCGCATGCTGCTGATGTTGCCAATATCGATGGCATGGAGGTTGACTAATTTGTCCCGTTGTTTCTGAGCTTTGCGTATTCTGGTTATGATTCCGAATTTAATCACTGTGCTCTTCACGTCAATATTTCGCCCTTCATCCCCTCATTTTCACCTCACTTTGTGGGGCTATTTTGCTCGTTCTTGTCGCCAATCGTTTTTGCTCATTCTCTTACATATTCTTAGACCGACTTTAATCATTCCGCTCATTTTTTATTCGTCTGCACAAACAGTTACTCCATATTGTATGCACAGCGATTGCGCTAAATGATAATGGTGTGGTTTTTATGCATAATTTGTCATATAATATGGTTCATAGTGGACATAATTACTGCGTGCGATTATGAGGACCTGCACATTCTTTGCAGGATCGCATAAAACATCTTATTATGCATAATTCTCAACATTTATGTATAATTATGAGTTGATGTTTTTCCTGAAAGGTACGGGTAGAGGCGGGGATACCCGGGGGTATACCCGTGCCATTCCCTACCGGCTTTGCTGGCTTCACGTCTCGGCGCCTCGCAGACCAATTAGCGGACATCAATGCAGCCAAGCGCCAGGCTGCTCACAGCGTTTATATCCGGTAACTGAAGGGGAAAATACATTCGGATGCCCGGTAACCCTCAGGCTCGATTCAAACATCAACCCAACAGGTTCTTGACGATGGGTCGAACTGGAATTCCCAGTCATCAAGACCACGAATGGACAACGGTCGGAAAGCGAAGACGACCGATCCCAGCATGGAGCAAACCTTCTCCGTATCGTGGATCACACCAAGAGAGTCCAGGTACAGCGCGTCGAGCAGTGAATAAACAAGAGCACTTTACGCACCTACGCCATTCTGAATTGCTCGAAGGAACCGGTTGAACTTGCGTGACAGGCAAAATGTGGACCGCATTGACGTACCTGGTCACCGTGGCGGCAGAGATGAACAGTCCAGGGGCCTTTTGTACGATCATCTCGATATTATCCTCGGATTTCCAAGAGAGGATGGCATCCATATTTTCACGAATCCCTTCTAACGAGTGACGAACGCAGGCTCTGATGTCGTCGACACCGAAGCTTGTAACTGAAATAGACCATCTGCCCAAACGTCCATAGCTCAAATGCTCATCCCCAATTAGAGAATTTTTTGCCAAGTCCAAGTTTTCTTCCGCTGACAGTCTCCGATAGTACACCGATAACAGTAGTCTGATGACACACGTCCAGTTGAACACTCTTCGTTACAAGTGAATGGATACTACTGTTCCCGCGTTACCGCTTGGAGCGTTCCATATCCGAGGCGCGTATGCACCTGCCAGTGTGTTTCAGAATAAGCAGGTGACAGCAATAACCTACGTCGGGTTTTATACAGGGCGGGTGATGCTGCTTGCTGGGCCGGCAAGCTCCTCGAGTCACAGATCAACCACAACGTACATCACATGTACATCCGTCATTCACCTCTTTTCCCCATCGCTGCGATCGTGGCAGTTGTTACCGCCCGCCATCCGAGTCGTCTGCAACCTTGCGAGCACATGGGAGACATGAGGCCCTTTTGTTGTCCGTACAACCCTCCTCCTGCAGCTGTGCTGGACGACCCTGATGTCAAATTCGAAGTGAGATTCGCTCCTCCTTCATAACTTGGTGTATTCCGGCCGACGGCAGTGCATGCAGATGCTGCCGGGATGTTTTGATCCTCCTCCTGAACTCAAGTGCCCCGATGAAAACGTGCTCCGATGCTGCATTCCTATGCCGGTGAGCGATAACCGCGCAATTCAGATAGAGCGACGCTGATGCCCCCTTACCAGGATCACATAACGGCTATTCTTTGCCGACACCCCCATTGATGTCCCCTCATGAGCAGGACGACCTCCTGGAATTCTGCCGAGCCTTCGTGTTTTAATGTTATAGGTTGCGCCAGATATAGTACAGATGCGTCAGAAAGTATATATCACTCTGCTTGACAAATGTTTCTGCATCCTGCTCGGCTACTGTAGTTCTTGATTGACCGTTCCAAGGAGCTCCCAGTTGCTCGTTGAACGTGGCACAAGTTAGCAGTGATAAGCCGTGAGACGCCGACAGTTACATTGTGTGCCAACAACAAACAGGTTAATAGAGGAGACAAGAAGGTAAAGTGGAAGGAGTCGGGAAAGTGACAGTGTCATCGATGGTGATGCAGACTCGGACTGTCCCGGCAGCCCGCCAGGAAGTTCTTTGCTCTCGGTCCACGACATCCCCCAATTGGCTCTCATTATCGACTTTGCTTTGTGTGCTGAAATATGGCCGGGCAATACAAGGTCAAACCTACTGTGGAAAATCAGACGCACTGGCAGGGGGGCCGAAAAGAGAAGAAAAGTGGTACTTGTTGGAACGGGCCTGAGGACTCGGAGTTGTTGTTATGCGTACATATCTGTCTTCTTCATCCATGGGAGCTCGTCAGTGATGGAGACGATATTTCCACCCTCCTCATTCATGTATACCAGAGTCACCACAACGGAAAGGACAATTCGATCGGAAGGCTGGATATCACATTCGGGGAGGTATTGGGAAAGCGGGAGAACGGCTGTGCGAGAGAAGTCGTGTATCAGTTGGCTTGCCGATGTGATCCTTGCGATCTACAGTCTTCGAACTCGCCAATGATACATCTAGAGTCTCCGACATTATAATCCGGTGTACGCAGATTGCTGAGTTGTGCGCTGGGGTTTAAACTCGTAGTTCAGGATCACCGCTGAGTGGCTCGGCTTTGCTGGCTTCGCGTCTCGGCGCTTCGCCTTGACCGCAGACCAATTAGCGGACATCAATGCAGCTAAGTGCCAGGCTGCTCACAGCATTTGTCCACTAACTGAAGGGGAAAATACATTCGGATTCCCGGCGGTCCTCTGGCTCGATTCAAACATCAACCCAACAGGTTCTCGGCGACGCGTCGAACTGGAATTTTCAAAGTGGGTCATTAAGACTACGAATGGACAGCGGTCGGAAAGCGAAGACGACCGATCCCAGTATGGAGCGAACCTTCTCCGTATCGTGGATCGCACCAAGAGAGTCCAAGTACAGCGCGTCGGGCAGTGAATGAACAAGAGCACTTTACGCACCCACGCCATTCTGAAGTGCTCGAAGGACTGCTTGAAGTTGCGTGACAGGCAAACTGTGGACCGTATTGACGTACCTGATCATTGTGGCGGCAAAGATGAACAACCCAGGGGCATTCTCTACGATCATCTCGATATCATCCTCGAAAGACATATTTTCCCGAGTGCATTCTAACGAGTGACGAACGCAGGATCTGATGTCGTCGTCGACACCGAATCTTGTAACTGAAATAGACGAGTCGTGTTCCGCAACTCTGGTTGTACGGCTAAAAGTCTGGACAATGTGGATTAGGCTCTGCTTGAGTAGCCAACGACAGGAATGTAAGATCCGTTCGAAGAGGTACCAATGGACCTATCTCATTTACCATTTCCATATGGTCACATTCATTAAGGAGGTCGACGACGATCAGAACAGAGTCCGGAAAGGAAGCCACGGAGGCTGAGACCGGCTCCTGAAGAAGCCTGCACGCTTGCTCTACTGGTACCTTTACGGGGATCATGGCGTCCGCATCAAGAGCATTTAGCAGTGCTGGCGTGACAGATGGCGTGAAAGCGGGTGACTTGCTGGCTACTCTTGAGGAGAATCCCTCTGTCCTTCTATCTCTTTGCGTGAGAAAGGGAAAAAAGCTTGCTGCGAGTCGCCACTGACTCGCATATCTTTCTGTCAAGTTTTCCACGACGGCTGACTTTCCAGGACCCGCAAGACTGTTTAATCAACGAACGCACTGGGATAGTCCTCGAGATGCGCACGGGGTTCCGACCGTGTGTCTGGAAGGCAGGCAGGAGCGGGATAACGATCGATCGACTCAAATGCTGTACCGGGTACACTTGCACCTGGAGGTTCTCCAGTCCTTCTGGTGAAGCCAATACGCAGCATAAAGCAACAATCTCACCCGGTGAACCTTGTGATACTTGACTATTACCATGTACGATGGTATTGACCCGCCGCCGGCGTGTAGTCGCCCCGGGCTTGTGTTCTTGGATGAACGTGCTGCCAGAGGTCCCTTTGAACCTCGCCAAATGTCGGATGACTGGTACCGACGTTGGATGCGTCTAGTTGCAGTTGTTCCGGACTCCGAGGGTGTTCATTTGTCTCTTTCCCACGCAAACGAACGTCCGACTTGCCGTCTGGAAAAAGGTCTTTGTCCTGGCCCAGAAAAGGATGACGTCGTTGCGATAGGAATTCTGATCCCTCCAACAAGCCGCGTACTTTGGATCCTGCACAAAAAAGAGACCTTACCTGCAGGTCGACGGAGTCGAAGGAATCAAGGGACTCGTCACGGTGACGGACCGATTCTCACCCTCCGCTCTTTCAGAGGAGCCACCGTAGGGTGTTGATGACTCGATGGCGTCACCGTGATAGCTGGTCAGCCACCCTGCGTGACATCCATTCCAAACTTCCGTCCTTCCTTTGTACGTCATCCGTCCACCTCAGGTATATATAAACGCACTCGTCTCCCAGTAGACCCCCCATCTTCCCATTCCTTCTTTCCCTCTCACAACCCCTTTGCGCTCGTCCCATTTTGTTCTGGTCTGCGCGCTTCCGTTCCGAGTCTCTTGCGGTGGTTTCTCACCAAGTCCCAACTCCCGTCCTCGACGAGAAGTACGACTCGCGCGCCAGGAAGACAATCATTCGTCCTAGATCGTCCGAGTCGTACTCGTCGTCGAATCATCGTGCCATCTCGGCAGGGTGCGACGCGGCGCATGCACCAGGTCACCGTCAGCTTCGCATCCCGCGCATCGCTGTCGTTCATGTGCTTTTAACAGAATCGGGAAACATACCGATCCTCCGAGTCCCAGATTGGCCGTGTACCTGCCTACAATTGGGCGAGTCGTGGACTGAACGCAAACTGTGAGTATATACACCGAGATTTCAGTCGGGGCAAGGCGGTGGCGTCGCTCCATTTGGAGGATCACCAGCTCGAGTCCCAGCGCATGGTTTGTCGGTGAGGCCTTCAAGTCTCGGTCTCGAAGACTGACTCGATACTTTGACCGATGTCACTGAGG